>OX246744.1:2100016-2315016 GCA_945910005.1 Isoperla grammatica | reverse complement strand
TCAATGACAATAATGCACAATAGTGAAATATGCACCTTAAGAGGACGCGGGCGTGCAGACCTTCAGAAGAATCGTTGCCAATTCTGCAGTTTTTGAGATAATCAATTTATTTTTTTTGCGTAATGTTACAAAAGGAATTATAAATATACCTAATAATACCGATTTTCGATTAAAAATTTTTTCAACTTAGTGATATTATAAATATTTTTCTAAATCAGATAACAAAATTTTGTGTTAGTAGGCCTGTCCTTTAGTCTCTCTTGCGAAACATATAGAAAATTCATAATTTTCGCATTATCACTACAGTTTCTACAGCGTTGGGCAGTTTTGCGTATGGCGGGATAGTATACCGCTGCCCCTGCAACTTGTATTGCGAGCGCGGAGTCGCTACGTCGCACGTGTTGGAGGGGAAGTTGGCCAACAAGCTTCGACAGCCGACAGCGGCACACAGCACGCAAGTGCCCGACTGATTTTCGGTGCAAGTGTTCGTTGCTCAGCGCTCTCTCTCTCTCTCTCTCTCTCTCTCTCCCCGTCGGTGATAATTATGGAATTGTGTCCATACTTGTCTCGTCACCTATTAAAAATACCGTAAAAACCCCGCTGAAAGTGAATGTGTCCAGTTGTCTCGACTTTTAGCAAGTTGCCCTATCCCGGAAACTGTTCACTGATGCGCTCTCCTGTCCCTTTTACGTCAATTTTATTTTTCAATTTTCTCTCTCTCTCTCCCCCCCCCCCCCCCATTCCCCAAACAAAATCTGCGCACCTGGGTGCATTGATGTCGAATGTCCGGCGGCTTTATCAATGGGTAACAGTTGAAATAATATTTTCTCAGTGAAGGTTGTGTGTTATTATTGACGCTGTATAGCAAATAAACACATTTTCCTCCCACAAAAACGCGAATAAGTTTAATTATTGTGTAGTGTTATTAATACATAGTTTTTAACCGTGTGATAAGTGTCGACTAGAATGGAATATTATGGCGCCTAAAAAGGACAAAATAAGAAAAGTTAGACGAAAAGCTCATTTAGAATTGAATGCACACAGAAAAAAGCGTGCCTATCTCAAGGGTAGTGAAAACCCTCTTGTAAAATGGAGAGAAAATCGAAAGAATGCAAGGTAAGTGTATTAATTGTAACGCATTATAACAAATAAATGCATAATTGAAATAAGATATAACACACGTATTCAACTTAGGAAATTTCCGATGATATATTTTGAATTTACCATCGCTCGGCTACTTGTAAGGGAACCAACATCCTAGACTAGCCTATAGATACTGTTGTGTGATGACTGTGAATATACTGAAGACGAAGACAGTGGTACAGCCGACACGACAGTATGGCAGCCAGTATCCCCGTCTATACTAGAGCCGACATTCCGTCAATAGTCAATACAATTTATAAATTTGCTTGATCAGTAAGCCATTTTGGTGGCAGTCTAGCCATAGTCATCGAGATTTTACCCGGTTGGCCGGTAAGCCAGGCCAGCCCTGTCGTGATCCCAACCCCGTGTTCTATGTTTCAGGCCATTGGACAAAGATGAAGAGAATCTTTTGAATGAATCGGTTCTATCTTCCTCAGGCACATTTTTTGTTCAACGAAATGATCGTGTCATTCCAAATGTAGCACCACCATTCAATACGTTAGTACCAGTAATACATTAGTGGAATATTTATCATCGAGAATTTGCCCGGTTAGCCGGTAAGCCAGGCCGGGCCGGGCCGGCCCTGTCGTGATCCCAACCCCGTGTTCTATGTTTCAGGCCATTGGACGAAGATGAAGGGAATGTTTTGAATGAATCGGTTATATCTTCCTCAGGCACATTTTTTGTTCAACGAAATGATCGTGTCATTCCAAATGTAGCACCACCATTCAATACGTTAGTACCAGTAATAACATAAGTGGAATATTTCAAAGTACTATTAGGCCTACGATTACGTGTACACTCACCGATATATATATATATATATATATATATATATATATATATATATATATATATAAATATAATATACATTTAGGCTAGTGAAGACATCATATGGATGTATATAATTTTGTATCAACACCTATTCGGGATAGTTCGTGAGTTCCTGATAGTGTGATTGTTTTGTTATCGTGTTTTGTTGTAAACTATAACGTTTGAATTCTTTTGTCACTGATCTATCAAGGATTCTTAGATAGAAGTGATGTGTGTGGTGGTGTTCTGTTTCGTAAAAAAATTGACTATGCACCAATCAAAGAAAGAATGAAAGATACAACAATGGAGTCCCCTAGCAAACAGATTGTTTATCCCCCTGTGATGTCACAACCACCCCAATTGAGTCGTGTGCAAATTAAAGTATAAACCCACTCGACCAGGCCTGGGCAACCTTTTTCATCCGGGGGCCATAGAAGTAGTAATAGTAGTATAGTCGCGTCGCGTTAACTTGCAAGGTGTTGTCGTCACGTATTATGTAAGAGTGAAGTGATGCGTGTGACAACTACCAACCTAAATCTAGTTGCATCCCGTTCTCCTGCCTCAGGTATTTTAGTGATAATATCGGCCGCATGTTTTCAGACGTGGTGGGGTCGCATTCCATTCACGGTTGGTGCAGTCAATACAGTGGACAATAACAATGCAGTTGTCGGGCAATCTTGAGTTGAATACCGTTGAAATAGACCGTGTGGAGCGCCGTCTCTTCTCAGAATTTTAGGCGACACCTCGCTTCTTACGGCGTCGCCAGTATAGAAGTAAGTAGTGAAGTCTGCGTTCTGGTGGAGTGATGGTGGTGGTTCTGCGGCATATTCTGACTTTCTTTGTGTGTGCCGCGGGCCAAATTCTTAGGGTGTCCGTATTTTAAAATTGAAAAAATTGGACAGAGCAGCTACCAGCCAGAGTAGTTTGAGGCGTGCAGTTGCGTGGGTTGCAAGGGGGCTGGTGTTGAGCTATTTTTATCCTCAATACGGCACGTACAACAACAATTCCGCGCTCATGTGTTTGCAGCAAGAAAAATCAGTTTGAAGAAAAATTAATTGGAAGAATACAACAAATCACAGCCTAAAATAACTTAAATTTAAACATACCGCGCTTCCACGGTCGACTTTCAAATATCGATAGATCATACATCGACCTGAAATTTTTTGTAACTCGAAGTCGAGACTCGAAAGTCGAACTAGGCCTAGATCTGTCACTGTCACTGTCATTATTATTGTTGAGATATCTTTCTGGCGGACTCAACCTTTTTTAGCGTATTTGACGTCGTTTTCACGTTATTATTAGTATTTATGTCGGCAAAGTGGTGAGTTAATAACCACTGAAATGCTGAACATTGACTCTTTGAGCCCGGGTAGCGCTAATGGTCCTTCATTCATTAGTAAAGACGCGTGGAAAGATGCAGATGAAATGGATGGACTAATGAATATGATCGACCCGACCAACTGTAGATATCCCTTCTGCATTGTGTGGACACCTATACCATTAATATCGTAAGTATTCTTAAAGTTATTTCACGTAGACTACAACTAAAGCCTAGACTAAGCGAGGCTTATCCCTTGCCTTTCCGTTCTGGAACCTAACCGTGCTAAGCCTAGGCCTATATGGTCTTATGCCTAGAGGGTTGGTATAGCCTAGCCTAGGCCTAGCCTAGCCTAGGCCTAGCCTAGGCCTAAGCTAGGCCTACTCACTGTAGTAACCTACAGCTTAAGATCATAAAGTTTACTGAGCTTACTGACACAAGCTAAGGTGATAATAGCTGTGTGACAATATTCAGCGGCTTGGCCTAAGTAATTGCTTGCAAGCGGAGTAAGCGGAACAAATCTCCGCTGACTTCCTTGCAAGCAATTCTATGCTGCCAGCGGTAAAAGCAGATCGTTTTCGAAACAGTCGGCCACCTAAGTAAAGCCAGCCGCTGAATATTGGCTAGCGGCTTATAGGGCAATGTCCTGGACTCCTGGATAAGCCTGGAGTCACGTTTTTTATAACGATGGGAATCAATGTAAAATCTTAACAAGTGACATTTAAACTTTGCCTTTACATTGCATTTGCCTATCTTGTATATTATTATTGTTATTTTTATTTTATTCCTTACTATATATGCCTTTTTGTTTTAATACTGTAGGCCGACATATTTTGTCTAATGTTTAAGATGGCTGTTTCCATTCATCGGTCACATGGGCATCGCAACTACAACTGGAGTTATAAGAGACTTTGCTGGTCCCTATACCGTGTCCGAGGACAAGATGGCATTCGGTCGGCCTACAAAATACTGGCAATTAGATCTACGCTCCGCAAGATTTGGCTCCAGTGGCTGGGACCGAGCCGTCACTGAAGCTAGCGAGGAATATAAGCTAAGAATGGTAGGTCTATAGGCTATTGCATAATGCGTGGGCTGACACGAAGCAATACACGACCATTGAGATTACACGAGATTACACAACCTTACTTGTATGCTCACTAATAGTAGCCTAGTGTGTATTTGGAATCACTTTGCAAGTGAGCTGAATAAGTTATACAATTATGACACTGTGCATAGTTAGGCCTAACTATAAGGGTGTTTCAAACACTCGAGTGGATTTCTCGTGTGTTTTTCCTAATCTGGCATTATTAGCCATGGTAGCAAACTTGTTACAAAACTAATAGTACTGATGTATTAAAATAATATGAACCAATAAAAATGAATCAAATCAAATACAAAAAAAATCATCTTGGATATTATTATTATTATTATTATTTATTTTTCTGTTCAACATTATTTACATAGATGTGGTACAGAAAGGGGACAAGAAACGAGCCACAGCGGCCCATACAGTAATGTCTTGTCCCCTGGCCTTAATTCTAGGTTCTGATGGATAGCGATGATGATTAAAATTAACGGTGATGCGCAAAATGTGTGTAATGATTCCCTATTCTTATGATCTAACGAAGCGACGAAGGTCCATTCCGTATTCATAGCGTTGTCCTTGTTTTCATAGCGATTTGTGATACTGATGAGTGTGTGGTGATTGTTATGGGTGATGAGATATGAGATATGGGATGAGTATGAGATATGGATATGAGATGATATGAGTATGAGGTATGACATCATCTCATATTATGAGATGAGGTATGGGATGAGATATGAGATTATTCAAGATGTTGCAATGGCTTTGATTTTGAATATTATCTAGATGTAACCTGTATGTTTTCAGCACAACTTATGCTGTGATAACTGCCACTCGCACGTCGCGATGGCTTTGAACATAATGCACTACAAAGAGAGCACGGACTGGAATATGGTGAAACTAGCATTCCTCATGTTGCTTAGGGGCAGATATGTCAGGTAGGTAGCCTGGGACCTACCTAGTTGAGTACTATCAATGTGGGAATATGGAGTTTTACCCAAATTAAACTTTTAACCACTGCTATATAGAAACAATGTGACTGGAAGTAGTCTTCAACATTTTAACCAAATTAGTACATGGTCATCTTTTCTTACTAGTACTTCAATTGTGAAAACATGTGAAATGATTGTCTAGCGACATTGAAGCACTTTATGTACTGGCCAATGCATACAATAAAAAACAAAATAAGTACTTGAAAACAAATTAATTCATTTAAAAAAAGTTTTCACACATTTAAAGAAGCTCGCAAAAGGTGTACCTACTTTAATTGGCGGTTTGGTGAGCAGTAAGTTTTTGCCCTGATGTTAATAATACAAACGTCTCTGTGAGTAGGATGGTCCTTCCGGTAATAATAATGTCGCACATCTACTACTTGCTAGACATAAGCTCGATGCGATGGTATTATAATATACGTAACCTTTCTTGTGTTACAGCTTTGGCGCGGTCGTGAAGACATGGCTGCCGTTCCTCCTTCTCGCCACGACGATTCTGCTGGTCAATTTCTTGCTTTAAGTTACTTAAATTACGAGATTAGGCCGATCCATCTCGCTGGAGGGGGGGGGGGGGATGGTCCATGTTACCACGTAGGACGTTCCGGCAAGCACAGACTGGAAGTGACGGTAGACCCTTCGCGTGTGTGAACTGTAGAAATGTAAGTGTTCGACGGATCCGTAAAAGCCAGCCGACTCGATTTGTAGAATGTTGTGTTTATACATATAATTTGTAGAAGAAGAAACTCTTTCACGACTAATTATGTAAACATTGAATCGCGAAATGTATGAATGATATTTTGACCTCTTGTAATTTGTTGCTACTGTATTTGAGAATTAAAACCGAAATTACGAAGATTCCTGCCAAAAGTGCGTACTTGTATAAATTGCCTGCGGGCAAAATGCCAATTTAAGGGTTGGTGTCCAGAAGCTAGGTCTAATTAAAAAAAGAGGGTTTTTATGTCCGTAATGGGAATATGTAATTGCGTAAGCACTGTGATTGTCAACTTGGGTAAGGGATTTTTTGTTGTTTTTAAAACCAAAATTTGGGGAAAAATAGTGACTATTTCAGGGCTCTACTTATAACTAAGGTTTCTTTTTAAGACTTTGCACAACATTTTTTAAGATAATGAAGCCCAAATTGGTGCCAAAAATGTGAAATTATATTTATAAAGTGTAGGTCTAATTAAATGTATTATACAAATGGATATAGATTTTCTAAATTTATTCTTCCAAAGCTATTCACAAGATTGTGTGACACTACATATTAACTATTATGTTATCAAATTGGTCAAATGTGTTGTAACATTGTCTAGTACCAATGTTTCTTATAAACTTTGAAATACTATGTATTTATAAGTTGGATCTGCATATTATATATTATCTCCCCAAATTGTCTAGTATTTAACTAAGAATAAAATGCTGCTGTTTAGCTGCTGCTGATGCTGAGCTGTTGTTAGGTCGTCGTATATCTACATCCACTAACGTTTCTAGTATTCACTTACTCTTTAGTTTGTATGTCTCGGTGGTCTAGTGGGTTTAATCCTGCTTCCAATGCAGAAGGTGCAGGGTTCGACTTCCGGTGTGGGCAAGGCTGTACTCTGTTAACCTTCTCGTTCTCTTTCCTTCCATCCGATGTAGGCTACATCTCCAAATTCCTTTCATCCAAGACGGTACCGTCTCCCCAAGTCTTCTCTCGGACATCAGTTTCATAGCTAACTAGAACCACTTCAACTTTTCCGAGAGTCTTCTCCTAATGATATCACCGTTTACATTAACTGTTAACAGGGGGTAGTTTCACCAATAAAACCTCGTTAGGCGATTACCAGACGGTTCCAAATTGAAGCCTTGACACGTCTCTCTACAGAATGTGAACTGTGTACAATTATTGGTTAGTCCTCGAGAACATACTACTACATATATTCCAATGAAGTAATTATAGGTTTTGGTGTTTTAAGTGTATTTGGTGTACATTCGATGTCGTTTCAGCTTTATGTTTCACTAAAATGTTATGATCAATGGGAGTAGTCCGTACGTCTACTAGGTTACACGATACCGTGCCAGTTGGTTCCAGTCTCGTTTATTTTAGACCGTCGAATGCTTTAGCGTCATCATTGTCGTTTCTTCTGGCTAGTAAGGCTGGCAACGCGTTGGCAATATTGGACTTGCTTCACTCCGTTTCCGTCTCGATCATGGTCCTCGGTTTGACGGTTTCCCACTAGTACTGTTGTTCTCTACGCACGTCTTATTAAACTAGATGCTTAGGTCGACCGACAATCTGCCATATATTCAAAACTTGAAACTGTGTCATCTCACGCAGCGTTTGGCTGGTTGTAACTTGTGACGATTGGCTCTTGTCGATATAATTCTCCTTAAATTGTAGACGTAACACGACGACAATTCTCGGCGTGCAGACATATGTGAAACGGCCCCGGTACCCCGTCACGTCACGTTCCGAAAGACGAGACGACGCGTTCACATTGTGATGTTTTGATATTTTCAGATCTGCTGATCCGGGAATCGGAACCGCATCGTTCTGTGAGGAGAACACGGCGGCTCGCTCGCGACGGTAGTTTCGGTCGCGTCAAGGTTCGTAAGTCGGTCCTCTGTCTTAGTATCGTACCCGACGTTCATCTCTCTCTCTCTCTCTGTCTCTCTTGTCACAGTTCAAAACACTTCTTCCACCGTAAGCAGACTCGCGTGAACGGCACACGGCCGGCAGTGCGCGTCGTTTAGGAGCCGATGCCCGTGCTAACCTCCCCTACACATTTGTCACCTCGTTGCCAATCTAGCCCGATAAAATGATTATGTGTAGAAATAAATGTGAACCACATTTTAAAGGCCGTGTAGCTTTCTGCTGCTATTATTTGTTCCCCGCTCGGATTGAACGCATCGTATTCATCGCCGCACTATCCGCGTAGTTACGTATCCTATATATAGGCCATCAAGTCACGTAAAACAATCAACTACGGCCGTTGTTTTGCCACAATCGCCCATCATTAAACAAAACATGGCAATCACTAAATTTAGTTAGTTAAAATCTGGATCTCGCTCTGTAGGTTGGAGACTTGACAATTACTGTATAGCCCACCTGTGCTGATTATACTCTCCACAACTAATGAACCCAAATTTTTCCTCACTAGACAAATAATTTCAAAATTTAACAAGCGTACCAAATTTGATCGTACAACATGGGACGGGGATACTGAAGTTCACTGAAGTCCACTTCCCCCGACGTCCGCCACAGCCCACCAAGCGTTTTCACTATCGAACGTGCCGTCCCGACGCTTTTTATTTCAACCTTGGCCGCTGCGGAAAACTTCCCGTCTAAACGTAAACTATCGGATTTATTTACGTTTACATCTTGGGACAATATTTAATATATTTATATTCAAAAAATCAAACTTTTATGAGAGTGTCCCACTTTTTTTAGATCGGGACATTTTTGTGTAAGAGTATTTACTGTCAAGTGTTGTAATTGTGCAATTTTATGTTGTTATGTACTATATTATATTGTAAATAAATACCTAGATGTGTGTAATGTACTTATATATTTATGTAACAAGAGCAGTGAGCTTGAAACATGAATAAATAAAATACACGTAAAGCGTTCTCCACATCTATTTCTTACTAAATTATGACCAACCATTTGACCATAATCACAATTGTTTATTGACGTGCCGGCTGAAAAGATTCGACTTTGCCTAACGTGACCATCTTCAGGTCTCTAGCTCAATTCAAGAGAAATTATATCGTGGGACGGACGGTTTGTACACTAGGTCAAAAGCCTGAATTAAGAATCTTTATACCAAAGAAGTTTGATTGCAGATTATAATGGTGAGCTGGAAGAAAGGGACAGAAGGGACATACGTGTTAAGGAAGCAGAAATGTTTGCCAGGGTGGAGGCGCTACAAGCAGACTCCATTGCGACGTGGGAAGTGTGAGAAACATACGTTTATAAGAAATTGTCTATTACATGTCAATATCATCTCGTACAGCAAGGTGAAAATATCGTAAGACTCCCGCAGTTTTTGTGTCAGCAAGGAACACATTGGAGCGTGTACATAATAAATCGTGCGCCGAAACGCCCGCAAGTTGCTGGCGAATGTTCTATACACTAGATTATTATGCCTTTTGGAGCACTTCTGCACACTAGATTATTGTTTACTATAATGATAACATTTTCAAACCTCCTGTCATTAAAAACACGAGTTAATAAAGCATTTTATAAATTATAGAGTAGGGTACATTAAAAATGTAGGGCTAATTATTTAATTACGACTGACACTCCAACCTTAACGAGTCATTTTCTTACAAATGATATCAAGTTATCAACACATTATTTATAGCACTGTCGAGCATGGTAGACTGAATACTGATACACCATTATTACAATTTGTCTGTCAACAAACACATATAACTCAAATGGTATTTTTGGCTAATAACAATAGAAAGACTAAAACGTTTCACAGAATTACGTACGGTATCCATTGAATCAATTATGGCATACCGATACATGACAATCATGCAGACATTGCAAAAAAAAAAACATGTGCAGAATTAAAATATTCACACAACTTGGTAATCGGTAAGGAAAACATTTTAATTGATGCAATTGTTGGTACAATAACATAAAATGGTTCCACACATGGTTACGGTACATACATAAAATGGGTAGGTCCACTCCATTCTTATAGTTCAGTCCTTACATCATACAAGATTCTTACAAGCATTAGTCCTAGTTGAAGTTGACTGGATGAAATAAAATCGATCCGTGCCAACTTCTGGCAGAAAGACGACTACACACACACACATACATAGAACTGACAAACGTAATTATTGCACTTCACAAAAAAATCACTTTTGATGCCGTTTTCAGGAAAATGCGTGCAAACTCCCATGCAATAAGGTGTAATAGCTTTGACATCTACAGTTTCATAGGCCTGTGTACATGAGGTATAGTATGAGAGCATAAGATAGATCTACACTTAGCACCTAACTGGCATAGGCTTATATATACAAAATGTTCTCTACGCATTTTGTCTTGTAGGTCAAGGTGCAGACTGACCAATGACTTGTTTAATTAGCATTCCATTTGTAGTAGTAGGCCTATGCCTAGACCAGTGTAAAAAGTGCATTGGATTTAAGACAATACAGATAAGTTCAGTGAACAATAGTCTGGAAAAAACGTCCAGAGTCTGGGGTATTTTAAAGCATACCGGTACTCAACTTTCCTGTTAAGCCCTTACCACAATTGATGGCTGCGTGCATAAACCGGGTAACCGCCGTCTTCTGATGTCGCACGCAACGCCAATGTAGATTGTTGCAGCCCGCCAGTCTTGCGCGCACTTGCATGAATTCAAACCATACAAGACAAGCGCTGCTATCTGTGCGTAAAGTTATTAACTTAAGTGTATATAAGAAAGTAGTACGGGACAGCGAGCTTGTGGCTGGATGCCGGCTAACGACCATAAGGCGTATCATGCACGCGACCACTCAATTGTCGGCATCGTGATCGCAATCGTAGAAATATGAAACACATTTCCCCATTACAATCCAGATTGTGACATTACGATTTAGGTGTGCACAGCACCATAACAACCAAATTAGTGGCTCTTTCACGATTTCCGGATTGAGATTGCGATCCCATACCGACAATTGCGGCTAGGGCTTTACCATAGTTTCTTTGTGGGCTATTGGCTAGTTGTGCATTACAATATTGCACATTTTTGTATAGGTTCCTTTATGGTTCACAACGTTGAACATTAGGGTCTACTAGGTAGGCCTAATTTACCAATCCCAGGCCTTCCATTGGGGTAGGGCCTAGGCCTGTCCAACCTATCTAATCAAACTCTCCATCCCCTAAGCCAACTTCTATAAGGACACTGTTTTCAACTTCAAAATCATAACCATATGCTTGTAGATTGATCTGAGATATCTGAAACAATACATCATTTGTATATTCCGTATATTCCCGTAAATTATCAGAACTGTCAGAATCGAGTTTGGGTGATATCTTGAATGGAATTCCTTTCAACATGTGTGGGCCAGCTGCTACGGAGTCTTGCCTGTTCAGTTTATGTTCTTGCGATGACGGTACTACTGGTCCTGTTTGGCCTAGTGAATATGGCAATAACGGTGGATACAAAGGGTTTGACGTTTGGCCTAGCCCACTGTCGTCAAGGTTAGGTTTTTGACTGCTCTTCCTCTCGATGAAAATAAAGTCGTCACCATCACTGTTTGGCATGTTAGCAGCTGTGGTAGACGGTTCTGGTGGTGTGCTGGGCGACGACTTCTTTTTTCCAAAGAACCAAGACATGTTGATGATGTTCGTTTGTCTAAATTCGAGACAACAAAAGGATATTATTACACGGAAAATGAATCACTCTTCGTTATGTTGACCACCATCTTTACTTCGCTTCACGCGCACATTTCACAGGTTGTGCAACTTACGAACGTGAAATTCCTGCGCTGTCGATAAAGCAGTTATTTTCTCCTCTATTTACAACAATGTTGGTACAACTGACAAATTCTACTTTGCTTGTTGACAGCAAGGTGGCAGCAAAGTCGAGTGCTTTGTGATTGTGATTGTGATTATTTTCTTGTTGTGACTTTTTAACCAAAAACTTGATTATTAATGATACGTAATATCGTGTGTTTGTGATTTTACTTCGTTGGTGTCACCCTGGATTACACGAGTCTAAGGTTAGACCACTTCAATGGTGTTAATTCCTATAACGCTGCATGAAATTATCCTATATAATTTTCTGCATGCAATCTAGTAGGGCCTAGGCCTAGGCCTAGGTCCATGGCCCAGGCCCAAGTTTTGCAACATTTTTGCCTTCACGCTTGCCATATTAATTGTTCAATTACACACTGGTGTAGTAAGTAACATTTAACAATTACACCTCGCCTCTTCCTCGCGAATCATCTCTGGTAATCTCAGTTTAATCTTGTGCTATTTTTACCCGCTGTTGTGTGTTGTTGTGTTGCATTTTCGATGGACGTTTTGGACATGCAAGGTTGTTTTGGTAGGTTTGGCAGCTAGGCTATTTCGTCTACAGGTTGTTTTCATTGTTGAAACATCCACGTTCATTGGAACAATGCATTTAAAATGGTTTTGGATGATTTACAAAAGTAAAATAGGTTTGGCAGCGATATGCTTAAAAGCCTGTCTTCAAGTTTCATTTTATTACACTCAACATGCCTAGGTACTCTAGGCATGGCCCGTAGGCACGGTACCTAGGTCTCTAAAAGCTTTTATTCAAAGGGCAAAATGCTTTATGTTACTAGTTATAATAATGAAAAATACACGTTCCTATTATCTCAAGTTTTCTTATTCAGGGCTTTGATTTTTAACTTCTGTACAGAAATTCCTTTAGATGACCTTGAACTTGAAATTCCGAACGAAGTGAAACGGTAGCCTCTAAATGACTCAGAAAAAATAGCGCATGGCATGTCCGACTTGACACGGAGCGTGTGTGTGTAGGGGGGGGGGGGGGGGGAGATTTAAATTGCACATCCAAGAGCCCCCCTCGCCATTGACGATTTCTCGAAACGAAACCCAAATTTACTAGTAGATTTTATCTACCGTATTTAATAAGCCCACAGATTACCAGTGCCCTGGCAGAGTTGGGCAAAATCCTCAAATATATCCTATTTGTATTTTAGATAGGCCTACAAAATACAAGAAACCTTTGAAGATTTGTTTTTTTTATTTTAAAAATATACTCAAAATAATCTTCGGAAACTTAATTACCGGCATACACTTTTTGAGATTTTGGTTTGTCCAAAAAGCAACTAATTTTGTAACCTTCATTAGCATTGTGTTTACCCTGATTGCAATCCTTATATCCACCATTGTAACAATCTCGTTGCAGGTGGACCGAGTGCCCGCTAGACGGTGATATGTGGATGAGACTGTGACGTCATTACCCAACTCGCATGTGGAGCCACCATGTCGAGTAGTCACGCCGACGAAAACAACACGTCTGGTAAGTTCCAGCCGTGAATTCATCCCCTAGCGGAGGTTCGGGAGTTGGACGAACCCCCCCGCCACATTCAGTCTCTCCAAGGTCCGTCAATTCATCCCCTAGCGGAGGTTCGGGAGCTGAACGAGCCCCCCGCCACATTCAGTCTCTCCAAGGTTCGTCAATCCATCCCCTAGCGGAGGTTCGGGAGCTGGACGAGCCCCCCCCCCCCGCCACATTCAGTCTCTCCAAGGTCCGTCAATTCATCCCCTAGCGGAGGTTCGGGAGCTGAACGAGCCCCCGCCACATTCAGTCTCTCCAAGGTCCGTGAATCCATCCCCTAGTGGAGGTTCGGGAGTTGTACGAGCCCCCCGCCACATTCAGTCTCTCCAAGGTCCGTCAATCCATCCCCTAGCGGAGGTTCGGGAGTTGTACGAACCCCCCCGCCACATTCAGTCTCTCCAAGGTCCGTCAATTCATCCCCTAGCGGAGGTTCGGGAGTTGTACGAGCCCCCCCCCCGCCACATTCAGTCTCTCCAAGGTCCGTGAATTCATCCCCTAGCGGAGGTTCGGGAGTTGTACGAGCCCCCCCCCGCCACATTCAGTCTCTCCAAGGTCCGTCAATTCATCCCCTAGCGGAGGTTCGGGAGTTGGACGAACCCCCCCGCCACATTCAGTCTCTCCAAGGTCCGTCAATCCATCCCCTAGCGAAGGTTCGGGAGTTGGACGAACCCCCCCGCCAGACCTCGAGTTTCTGGAGCCATCTTAGTGATTTCAATAACGCCACCAAACTGTCCGTATAGGGTGCTGCTAAACAATAAGGGATCAGGAAATAAATTGTCAACAATTGACAGTTGACAATGACAGACAACAAAAGTAATGCTTCTACTAAAGATATTCGACAGGTCCAATAAGCAATAACTAATTATTCGTCGAATAGCTTGTTTTCTCCATGGCAACCACCAATCAAAACCCTTAAAATCCTCCAAATAGCTTGCTATACAAATAAGTAAGTAAGTAAGTAAGTATTTCTTTATTTTTCATGTTAACATGTATGAATACAGGGTTACAAGAAAAAAAAAGGCGATTGTAAGACCAGCCCGCCCGATATTATGAAGTTGATTTTCATATTATTTGTAAAGTATCGATGTAGGCTATAGTGGAACCGTTTAAATCGCAGTGATAAACGCGATATCACGGCAACTCAATCAGTGGCGTATCCAGGAATTGGGAAAGGGGGGGGTTTTCAACCCATATTATAGAGAGTGGAGCCGAAACATAATTGGGGTTCCGGGGGAGGGGGTGCTTGCCCGAAAAAATTCTCGTCAAGGTCATTTTAGTGCAAATCTGTGCGTTTTACAGCGGCCAACTGAAACATGATTACTCAGTTTCTGGCAACACATTTTTTCCTTAGCACCGCTAATAAAAGGAAACTCAAATCAATAATTTGCATATTTTTCGTATTGCTTTTGATTTTAATAATTACAACACTATATACAATAATTATAAAGTAAACATCTAACTGTCTATTGAAATACTGTCTTTTGATACTGTCTATTGAAATACTGTCTATTGAAATGTAAACGGTCATTTTCCATGTTTCCTTTGCAAAAGGGGGGGGGGGGGGGGTTGTCCCCCCCCTCCCCCCCCGTGTATACGCCACTGAACTCAATAACAGGAAAGAGTAGCCTAACTCATTGATATATTTCTGATTAGCTATACTTATTGTGTAAAGTAACGACGCACTCAATCCGACCAACCACAAGGTCGTATGTGTGACGTCAGTCGACACTTTGATCACCTGTCTAATAATAGATCGTAATTTAATTGCTCTTAAAAAAGTCAGTTCTGTGTTGGTAAGTCGTTCGAATCGATGATAACAGTAGATTAAATTGTCTTGACGATGTTCGTTATACTAGTAATTGTGTTTGAAGAGGAAATGTCGATTTACAAGACATTATTTTGCAGTTTTCTGATTATTAGAGTGTGTGAACAAGCCTCGTAAGTCACGCCCGCCGTGTTTCGAACTTCCAGGTAACCAATATATACGGTCGTAAATTATCATCACTAATGGACCCGATTCAAGTAGACGGTAGGAACTAGAGACGTAGGCTAGAAAATTAAGTTGGTACCATCTTGTTTCGCGGCAAATATAGCGAGCAATGTTTGTATAATGTTTGTAATTTGTTTGCAATGTTTGTATACTGTATATCCTATATTGCTATGATTCTCTTCGACTGCCGCCACCCCACTGTATAAAGTGGGTTCTATTTTTAACTTACCCTAGAACATACGTGTAGTACCTGCCATTGGTATGGACACTAAATCTGGGTTGACGTCACTCCAGGTATTCGAACCCACACCCTACCTTGTAAAATAGTCTGCGTATCCCAAGGGAGTCATACCACCCATGTATGACTCACCCGGTGTTCGAACCCACATCCCAAGGGAGTAATATGACCCAGGTAGACCATGAGTCAACGCGGTACTCGGTCGTGGGAGGGAGAACATTGATTGATTCGTCTGGAAATAGTCGGCTATCACGTTCATGACTCGGCCGAGGACACTCATCACTTGGCGATGCACCGCGGGACTCGAGCCCGTGGCCGTCGCCCGTGTTCGACGCCCGGTCGGGACTATCTTTACAGCGTGTCCCGTACCATCTGAGTTGGTTCGAACTTCGAAGACCATGCTGAGTATAGTTGAGAAACTGTAAGAATGACGGCCCCCTCCATATCCCCTCCACAGCTACCCGACCCCCCTCAACTTCGTGACAACCTGACAAAATGAAATAAGTATCTGAAAATCAGTTTGTTTCAGTTGTTCAGTTTGCTGTTTCATGGAGTTGAGGGGGATCCGGTAGCTGTGGAGGGGATAAGGAGAGGGCCGTCATTCTTACAGTTTCTCAACTATAGTGACATTCTTTGCTGACATGTGAACAGTCATGCAAGTTGCAAGAGTAGCCTACAGAACTGAAAATCATGGAGCCAATGGAGACACCCATTGGAAAATAAACAAGTATTATTCAAAAGTTGTTCGTCGAGGTTTTGATTTTAACTCCCGATTTCATTTTTTTAATTTGCTAGTTTGTACTTTATTATATATAAGCTTAGAATTTAATTAAAATTCCTTTTCAAGCTATGCAAATGGATGAAAATAATGTATTGCCAGAGACAGACCACTGCCTTGTATACACTGTGATAAACATCTCATCGACTCTTTAGATGGCTGTGGTGTTTTTCTTTTCGGCAGTCTGAAACTTCTTCTCCGTTTTATTTGGAAGGTTTTAGGACCCGCCGTGAAACGTAAAAACGGTGACTTATTGGACTCTGTCACAGATATACAAGTGCAGAGTCAGGTAAATGTGATGATCTGCGTACGTAACATGTATATCGAGGCTTACACGCTTTTTTAAAAAGGGTTGTGGTGTGGGACTGGCCTATATACGTAATTATCTCGTGTAATGTGGTGTTTCTCGCAGTTTTGTTTATATCTCTTATTAGAGGTCCTAATGCCAATTAAGATTCATTGTTTAAGTAAATTCTACATCCCCATGTTTTCTATAAAATCAGGACTATACGTTAAAAAGCGCGGGTCTTGGTAGGGTTGTGCTGTAAGACGGACCTACATACGTAATTATCTCGAGTAATGTGGTGTTTCTCGCAGTTATGTTTGTATCTCTTATTAGAGGCCCTGATGCCAATTGTGATTTATTGTTTAAGTCAATTCTACATCCTCATGTTTTCTATAAAATCAGGACTATACGTTAAAAAGCGTGGTTTTAGAAGTGTTGTGGTGTGGGGCGGACCTATATACGTAATTATCTTGAGTAATGTGATGTTTTTCGAATGTTTGTTTGTATCTCTTATTAGAAGCCCTAATGCTTATTGAGATTCATTGTGTAAGTCAATTCTACATCCCCATGTTTTCTATAAAATCAGGACTATACGTTAAAAAGCGCGGGTCTTGGTAGGGTTGTGCTGTAAGACGGACCTACATACGTAATTATCTCGAGTAATGTGGTGTTTCTCGCAGTTGTGTTTGTATCTCTTATTAGAGGCCCTGATGCCAATTGTGATTTATTGTTTAAGTCAATTCTACATCCCCATGTTTTCTATG
This sequence comes from Isoperla grammatica, assembly GCA_945910005.1. Classification (NCBI taxonomy): domain Eukaryota; kingdom Metazoa; phylum Arthropoda; class Insecta; order Plecoptera; family Perlodidae; genus Isoperla; species Isoperla grammatica. The sequence goes on along the minus strand of OX246744.1, from coordinate 2,297,580 downwards.
AATTGAGGACCATACGTTAAAAAGCGTGGTTTAGAAGTGTTGTGGTGTGGGACGGACCTATATACGTAATTATCTCGAGTAATGTGGTGTTTCTCGCAGTTATGTTTATATTTCTTTTTAGAGAATCTAATGGCAATTGAGATGTTGTGTTTAAATCAATTCTACGTGCTCATGTTTTCTATAAAATTGGGAATATGCGTAAATAACGTGGTTTTAGATGTGTTGTGTGAAGGACCTGTTATCCCAGGCGGAAGTGTTCCCATGAAACGCTTGGGGTGGATTTAATCCCCCGTGGAATTGTTTACGACCCTTCCAATGTGAATCTTATTGACCAAGGGGTTGATGTATGTTTATCATCAATGCAATTACAAGCACAAGAATAAAGCACAATTTCCAAAAAAAGTGTGGAGGAACCAAAGAAGTGTGAGGGAACCAAAGAAGTGCGAAGGAACCAAAGAAGTGTGAAGGGACCAAAGAAGTGTTGAGGAACCAAAGAAGCGTGAAGAAACCAAAGAAGTGTGAAGGAACCAAATAAGTGTGAGGGAACCAAAGAAGTTTGAAGGAACCAAATAATTGTGAAGGAACCAAAGAAGTGTGTAGGAACCAAAAAAGTGTGGAAGAACCAAAGAAGTTTGTAGGAAATGACGCGGCCCCGTAGGTGAGTAAACCTTGACCGTCCAACAAATACATAACAAATACAGCAACCGCACGATTCCCGGTATTCGCGGCTACGCAGGTTTCCGAAGTGAATGATTTAATCCCGGTGCTGACGTCACTACGACCAGGGGAAGGGGTGGACGGACGGACGGACGGATCCGACATTCCAAATGCAATGAATGGCGTCAATCCAACACTTGCCAACTACTGCAATCGCTCGCTTGAAATACGCCACTATATTTTCGTCATCTTTGAACTTCCGGCCGCCATTGCAACCATACTTAAATAATACACAGCCTTCTCGAATATAATTCGGGGATACATTGAAGCACAGCTTTCTTGAACGTCGGTTCAATCCGAAGGTTCTATCGCGGATTGACCCGTCGAGAAGGCTGTGTGCATTGAGGAAGTAGTACACGTGTGGTTTGTTAGCATCGTAGGTTTGTCCTGGGTCCTAATTCCAGTCGGCGTGCCCAAGATGTCAGCGCCCACTAAACGGCGCGTCAAATTGCCTCCGGTTTCACCGAAACTTTTTAATCTCCGATTAGTCCGGTAAACGGAGATCGATTGGGGATTTCGATTGAACGGAGATTGATTCGTAGAGACGTACGAACCTGGTGATTGCCTTGCATTTTTTCAGTGTTTTTTTTTTAAACCGTGGTTACCGGCTACAGTGGCGAATGTCTTGCGAGGGGGAGAGGGGGGGGGGGCGTCGTGCGAATGTCCGCTATTCCAACTACGCAGCGGTGCTCGTTGACGCGCGTACGGGAATAGAAGGAGGAGATGGTGTGATTGCTAATTCGGGACACCGTTAACTGCCTGGCTGTCAGTAGGTCGTTTTATTTCCGACGTGCAACAAGCTAAACATGTAATTTATAGCGACGTGTTTTTTTGCGTGCATGCGGGGTGTGTGTTTTAAATGCCGCCCGTGCTGCACTAGAAAATGCCGTTGCGCATGAGCTCAAAATGGCGTCTGTGTGCGGCGCCATTTTGATGATTCGCTGTGCAGTCGTACATGCGTGGTATTACACTTTGGTATAACTCTTGAAATAAATGAACAATTATCGTGAAATAAGCGGCAATAATTAGGCGTTAATAGTGAATAGATTGGATGTAAAGGAGATACCAACTTCACGGAGCTCGTATATTTAAAATATATTCAAGCTGTTCTTGTAGTGGGATAGAAAATTGTGATTTTGGATCCCATTGTCCACGACCTGACTTGGGAGCTCGACGAGCCTCCGGTATAGGCGGAGATCAAGTAGAAACTAGTGCGCAGATGTCCTCTAGGTTAAGGGCCGTTTACATAAATAACTAGTGATTAGTGACTAGCTCACTTGACTAAGCCACAGGCTTCTTTCATTAGCTATGAGTGAGAATACTGCGTTCTGATTGGCTGTGACTAAGGTTTGTCTTGTCTTGACCAAGGAATTGAAATATGTTCAATTCCTTAGTCAAGTCAAGACAAATCTTAGTCACAGCCAATCAGAGCGCAGTATTCTCCCTCCCAGCCAATGAAAGAAGCATGTGGCTTAATCGCGGGGGTTAGTCAATTATCACTAGTCATTTGTGTAAACCCTGCTTTAGGGAACTCCCTAATTGTCAAGGAGTTTGTTTCATGGCTTGCAATAAAACAATCCCATAGCAACTCTAGGGATCCCCCAGCTAGGGGACCTCTGTGCATCCTGGTCTTGAGGGGACCGTGTCGACTAAGGAGCCACACAAACTTACGCTTGGAGCCTTTCAGGGAAACGTCTCCACCTTCCAGATAGAATAACAATGGCCAATCAGAAAGTGCGTGGGTAATACGGGTACTTTTATCCTACTAATTAGGCTATTGTAAGAGACACAAAGCAAGGATCCTAGGTGCCAACGTCCAGGCCATTCCTCACAGCCTTTGATGTGTTCGTTAGACCAACCACCGCCTTAACAAACGTGACGAAATAATAAAAATAAATAGCAAAGCACGACTTGACAAATTGACAAATGATAACTAAATTCTAAAACAAGTTTTGGCAGAGGAGTCTAGATGTGTTTTATTCTTGGTGTTAAAATACAAGGGCGAGAGTGTAGGGGTGACCTTGCGTGTGTGGGCGTACACCGGCACTCGAGCCCTGACCCAGTAGAGCGGCCCTCGAACCCTGGTCCAGCTACCTGCCAGTACGCGCTATTTTCGAACCCTGGTCTACCTGGCTGTATTGTCTGTTTTCGAACCCTGGTCTATACCTGACTGTATTGTCTGTGTTCGAACCCTGGTCCACGTGTTTTTTGTGCCTAATGTTCGAACCCTGGTCTACCTGACTGTATTGTCTGTTTTTGAAACGTGGTCTACCTGACTGTATTGTCTGTGTTCGAACCCTGGTCCACGTGTTTTTGTGCCTAATGTTCGAACCCTGGTCTACCTGACTGTATTGTCTGTGTTCGAACCCTAGTCTACCTGACTGTATTATCTGTTTTCGAACCCTGGTCTACCGTCTACCTGGGTTTTCTCTTTATGCTCGAACCCTGGTCTCCACGTGGCTTGTGTATGTTCGAACCCTGGTCTACCTGGCTTGAAGGCGCGCCGTAGCTCTGCTAGAGTCTTGTTGGCAGCCTGAAGGTCATCTAGTCACGTGCGTTGTGTTCTTTTTATTGATTTGTAACTCGCTCGAAGCGTCTATAAATAGCTCCACGTTTTATGATGTTATTTTTAGCCCACACCGCCTTCCTTTGTGTGAGCGTGTATGCAAGGCGGTGGGAATGCTTCTCTCTCTCTCGCTCCCACTCATGCGACACAACGTCTTTCTCCAATGACCGGGGTACTTTGATTCATTTCGAGGTGTTTTTAATTACACGGCAATTGACGTACTTGTTCACTGTTGCCACTTTCTCTCACTTGCCGCGCTGCTGTACTACTGTCCCGGTGTCATGGCCGCCGCTTATTGTTGTGTATTGTTGTTCTTGCAAATTTAGGGGACGTGATGAGACGCATACAAAGGTCCTAGTTAGTGTTTGAAATGGTCTCTAGGGCAAAAAAAGGCAACATTACAAAATTTTTGATGATGGTGGTGTTGTTTGGCCGTATAGACCTTTTTTAGAATTGATCAAGGACCCTTAGATAGAGCTAATCACGGATTCTGAAAATTATCTATGGCTGTGATGCGCTCTGCCTCGAGTTTTAAAATGTTAAATGTAGACTAGACTGTAGGGAAACGTATAAACGTTTAGAGTTTTAAACAAAATAGACGTGCAGTCCAATTTTCTTTGTTCTAAAGCGGGATAGTCGGAATAATATATCGATTAAGTCAAGTCGACTCAAACACGAACCACTTCCTTATTCCCATTGTGTGTAGCCGTGCCGACTTTCCTAACTCGTCAACCACTGTGCGTGGTAAACCCTCTTTTAAGGTATAATTTCAATAAGGTACGCACAACACCAAAACACAACAATGAAACAAATGAATTGAACCGATGGACAAGCAAGCTGTCAAAAAAAATATGAAGTTCTGAAGTTGGAAAAAACAAACGCTCAGAACGTTTACAAACTTTCAAATAGTTGCTTTCAATTACTGAACATAAATTTTAACTGGCGAGCAGTTACTATCGTTACAACTAATTGTTTCTCCTCATTATTTTTTGCAAAGATATTACTTTGACAGCTTGTTGTTTGTCCACCAGTTCAATCCATTTATTCCATTGTTGTAGTTCGGCTGTTACGTCAGTTGTGCGTACCCTATAAAACTAAAGTATACACTAGCTTTTCGTGGAGGCGTATATTTACGTTTAAACATTTAAACGTCATTTTAAAACAAGGTAAACGTTTAGGATTTTAATCGCTTTTTCCCATCTCTAAAGTAGACAAACTAGCATATCGAGGGTCTCCCCCCCCCCCCTCCCCCCCCCTCCCCCGTGTGTGTGTACATACGTTACTTGACACGGATAGCTAAATGCAAAAACTGGCGGAAAAGAGGAAAATAACTAGAACTGTTCTGTTTTGCAACTCGTCTTCTATTGGCTGCTCAAATGTAAACACTATACGGTGGCCGTTTTGTGATGTCACAGGGGTTGCCTGGCAGTTGATACTGTACTGTGCTGTACACAGCTTTCACAACAACGTCACGTGGTAGAGACACTCTTGTCACTGCACATGAATAATGCAGCATTGTCGGCGTTGACATTTCGAAATGACCATCTTTACATATTTACATTTAGAAATGTTTCCGTGAACAAACACCATCTATAGTCGCGTCGCGTTAACTTGCAAGGTGTTGTCGTCACGATTTATGTAATAGTGAAGTGACGCGTGTGGTCAACTACCAACCTAAATCTAGTTGCATCCCGTTCTCTTGCCTCAGGTATTGTAGTGATAGATCGTCCGCATGTTGTCAGACGTGGTGGGGTCGCATTCCATTCACGGTCGGTGCAGTCAATGCAGTGGACAATAACAATGCAGTTTTTGGGCAATCTCGAGGTGAATACCGTTGAAATAGACCGTGTGGAGCGACCGTCTCTTCTCTGAATTTTAGAGGAAACCTTGCTTCTTACGGCGTCGCCAGTATATTTTCATAATTTATATATTTTATATATTTATATATTAATTTATATATAATTTATATATTTTATATATTTATATATTAATTTATATATATACTTTATATACACTAACAACGTTGTATAGGAAATGATTGACTAGACCAAGTCAGTCAGACGAATAAGATAGTCTGAAAACACAGGTATTGTATAACATAACATTGGTTAGGTTGGTAGTGTTGGTCCGGTCGAGGTGGGTTCCTCCTCGTGGTGACCGTTGTTGGCAAACAGGACTCTCGCATGCAAATCTGTAATTCCAATACGATTTGATTTGCTTCGTAAATAGAGGAAAATTTGAGGTTACATTCGTATAGGAAAGCGTATTTATTTGTCAGAATCATTTTCTAGCTAGAGTCATTCCGTGGGTGGCGAATACCTCAATTCAATTATAGTATTTGTTTGCCATACAAGCAATCCAACATCACTAGTCAGTTATACAAGTAAATGAATTTAAACATCGCGCCACAAGTAATACTCGGTTAAAAAACGTATTGAGTTGGATGAGAGAGGCATTAGCTGGATTCTTAAACACGTAAGGCTGCAACCAGAATGACTATTGGAACACTTGGATTACTGTTGAGTGAGATTAGTAATCCGGTGTGTTCTGGAACGCGCAGCTAAATATGTGTCCGACAAGTGCTCGCTCGCGCTCGCTCCGCTTTCATTTCGTACGCGCCCAGACAAGTTATAGAAACTCTAGCGCGCTCGTTGAAGAAAAACAAAAACCATTCGTTCCTTCCAGTCGACATCACTCAAAACTCCTGGGGGAATCTCCCCCGCTCCCCCCCTCCCTTCCTCCTAGTCGTCATGCCGAACTGTGCTATTTTTAAACGCGTCGTATTTTGTTATGTGTTCCCACAGCCGCAGCATTGACCGAACTCGTCTATAAATAGACCCCCCCCCCCCCCTCCCCCTCGGCCGCCCGCGCATGGGCTGAATACGTTTAGAAGATAGGGTACTGAGAACGTAGGGGTCAGGTGGAAATAGAACTGTTCCCACACCTACCTAGGGTAGATTTAGTGGGCGAAACTGTTGTGACGTCATTGTACAGTATGTATAGCTGCTATAGTGTCTTGCAAATGTCAACATTCTGGAATGATTGTGGGTGTAAATTTGTCAGTAGGTGATTCACCTGTTCAATCTTTAATGTCTGACCTTTCGCTTTCGTCATTGACGAGTAGGATTCGTGGTCATACCAGCGAGTAAAATACCGATCGCTGATTGGCCAATGCCTCGGCGACCTCTGAGAGGAAATAATAGAAGACTCTTTCAAGCAAGCAAATCTAAAAACTGATAGTGAGGATTTTACATTGATTGATAAACTATTTTCTTTATTGTTCGAAGGAATTTTGTTGCGTGACGACGGGAGCCAATGAAATGAGAGAGTATTCCCTCGAAACTGTGTGATTCGTGTAAGCACATCACCCCCCCCCCCCTTTCCCTCCCCCTTCCCTGTCCCTCCCCCGCTGTAAATCAGTTCTTGTAACTAACTGACTGGGTGGACGATAAAATTCAGATTTTTTTTTTCTATTTTATACATAATGTAAGAAAAGGGTGAGGTTGTTTTGTTTGTTGTGTGTTGCCATTGTTATTTCTAAGAGAATTGTAGCGTGAGCAAAGAAAGACACGAACCCCAGTGATATAATTACTTTTTAGAATGAGTGGAGGTTATTTTATCATATCCATTACATTATTCCAATTCACATGTTAGGCCACTCATCTGTCTATATCTATGCGATCTAGATCTAGATTATACTGTTAACGTCCACCCCCATTGAGTTAGCGTTACAGTCAGGCTACTTTATCGACGTCCACCCCCATTGAGTTAGCGTTACAGAGAGGCTACTTTATCGACGTCCACCCCCATTGAGTTAGCGTTACAGACAGGCTACTTAATCGACGTCCACCCCCATTGAGTTAGCGTTACAGTCAGGCTACTTAATCGACGTCCACCCCCATTGAGTTAGCGTTACAGACAGATTACTTTACCGACGTCCACCCTCATTGAGTTAGCGTTACAGTCAGGCTAACTTTACCGACGTCCACCCCCATTGAGTTAGCGTTACCGACAGGCTACTCTTTCGACGTCCACCCTCATTGAGTTAGCGTTACAGACAGGCTACATAATCGACGTCCACCCCCATTGAGTTAGCGTTACAGACAGACGCTTCTCATTTTTTGGACCCGCTATTTTTGTACACGACCGCCTTTTATGGGCATAGTTTTTGTGTTTTTCTAGTTGATGTTCTCAAATAATCTGTTAGTGACAGCAGTGACAGCTAAGCAATTATTGGCCGAGCTGTATAGTTGAAAGAAAGACGTCCCCCACCCACCCCCACAAGCAATCAATGTCCGTCTTGTTTACGAGGAAACTGTCAAGACCATGCGAATAATAATTAAATAAAGTGTTTAATTTAGCAGAAGTAATTGATTATATAAGTTGATAACAACAGAACAGGCTATGGATAGATGTTACGTATATGAATTGAGGACCGTGGTGCAGTATTTGAAGGTGTAGCACTGGACGCAGTATTCACAATCTTTCAATTAGCTAATAAGAACAACTATATTGGACTGTTCCTTGTTAGAAATTGTTAAATAAAGCGCAATATTTCGACTGCTTAAAGGGCGCACTTCAACTGAACTGAAGAACTGGATATTTGACGCCAAAATGAGGGGTATATTAGCTGTTTTCATGGCGGACCGTACTGAGTACCAGACTGAGAACTGTCATGGACGCTTGCGTTTATATGAAGGTGTACCCAAACTTGATTTCGGTCTCGCGCCACATTGGTCGTGCATAATGGTACGTTTACAGCTACGCGTTGCGAGCGAAGCGAGGGCGCGAGCTCCAATCAGCGACCGAGTTTCATGCAAAGAAGTTACAAACTCGGCCGCTGATTGGAGCTCGCGCCCTCGCTTCGCTCGCAACGCGTAGCTGTAAACGTAGCATAACCCTACTTTTTCCTTCTACCATATAAAATTAATTTAAAGATGCATCCCGGCGAACAAAAGTTTCCAAGCTGTTGTAAATATTTTACTTGATTTTTGTTGATGGCAACTACAATCATTTTCCATCTTATTCACCTACAAACAGCGTTCGTTCAGTTTCAGTTCTTCAGTCAGTACGTTCTACCCGTTAACATGATAGGACTGAGTCGGTCTTTCGGTACGGTCTACCTTTTTTGACGGACCGGACCCAGTCGGTTCGGTCCCATTTTCTAGGTGTTTACATGGCCCTGGACCGTACTCAGTACCGGACTCAGTCCGCCATGTAAACAGGGTTATTATATGAACTTGTTCCAGGTTTTTATGAGTCTACGCAAAGAAGTTCGACAAAGATGACGCACTTGTGTGCACGAGGTCTTTGGACAACATGCATCTTTACACGACAAGCAAGTGCTGTGTGAATAGTGCTCAGTCAGCAAGACTGACTGGTTCTCGTGTTGCGTAGGCAGCGCATAAACACATTATCCCAAGGCCGATAGAAATGTACGTTCTATAAATAAACCTATATCCATAATGTAAGACGGATCGACCCGTGTGCGAATGACAGTTTTCCTATAAATAGTCGACGTGCGCGCCTGCCGTAACCATGGAGGCGAAGCGGCTCACATTGATTTTCAAGCGTCGTTGCGGGGTGTGGGTATATATAACGAGCTGGGTGGTTGGGGTGGGTGGGTCTCGAACCCGTGTCCCTCGGTTAGGTTACACGCGCAAGTATTCACGTGACGTCACAACCGCCATGATGGAGAGGAAATACATTTGAATAGGGAACGTGCAACTGACGTAACAGCCGAACTACAACAATGGAATAAATGAATTGAACTGATGGACAAACAATAAGCTGTCAAAGGAATATCTTTGCAAATAATGAGGAGAAACAATTAGTTGTAACGATAGTAATTGCTCGCCAGTTAAAATTTATCTTCAGTAATGGACAGCAACTATCTGAAGAAAGTTTGTAAACGTTCTGAACGTTTGTTTTTTTCAACTTCAGAACTTTTTTGACGGCTTGTTTGTCCATCGGTTCAATTCATTTGTTTTATTGTTGTGTTTTGGTGTTGTGCGTACCCTATGGGCTTCTTGCAAGCTTGCTTTACAACAATGAAACAAATGAAATGAATCGATGGACAAACAACAAGCTGTCAAACAATAAAATATTCTGATTTTGAAAACAAATCTTCAAAACAAACAAGAAGCATACAAAACTTTCACAACTTGGTTGCCCATCATTAACGTTTTAACTGGTGAGCAGTTACTATCGCCATACCTCGTTTTCTTCATAATGTTGCAATTTTATTATTTTGACAACTCGTTGTTTGTCCATCAGCTCGATTCATTTGTTACATTGTTGTAGTTTGGCTGTGACGTCATATGCAAGTTCCCTATACCACAAGAAATGAGAACCAACCCACGAATGCGTCCGTTGTTTCGTTTCATCCAATCACATGTCAGCATCTCGCAATCGAAGTCGAATGAGGGCTGTGATTGGATGAACCGAAAAACGGATGCATATACACGGGTTGTTGGGCGCTTTATATCTCCTGATAAAGTTTACGAAAATTATTATTGTATGACATTTTAAACTATTAATAGAGTATTTGTGTTGCTTTGAAGTAATAATAGCAATTAAATTTCCACCAAACGCTATCTGAAACATCGTAACAATGAAATGAACTATCCCAATCACATGGCATTGTGGCCTCCTATGTGTGGCCGCCATACGCATTGTGTTCATACACTCTATATATACCTCATAGTCATTCATTATTTATTTATTATTCATGAAAGTTGGTATTGTACCATGCCAATAGAAACAACGTCGCATGAATGAACATTGAGAGTTGCGTTCTTATTATTATATGTATGGTTTTATTCAAGTCACTAACTCTGTCGTCAAGTTTTGCAATCGATTTTTGACCCACTTCTATCGTACCGATTTTCTTACAAATTTTGCGTACGAGTCCACTTCAGATAACAGTATTTTGTTAGAAAAATGCGTTATAGGGGGTTGGTGGGCTGGGGGGGGGGGGGGGGGGGGGGTACTCGCCCGTGGCAGAGTGCTTCTTTGGGTGTTCCTCGTAGAAATCAGAGATAATTTGTGTGTTCGTCCAACGACATTGCTATGATTGGAGATTACACAAATAACTCTCGGCGGGGTAGTTTCACTGTAAACTGTTCAGTTGTGAATCTGTAAAATTGTCTCCTGCTGCAAGTGTGATGCAAATGCATAGTCGATCCTCCCGTGCTCCTCAACTAAGCCATTCCTCAGACTCGCCCAACCACCAATCACAGAGCAGCATTGCCATGTGGACTGCTCTGTGATTGGTGGTTGAGCGAGTCATTTGCCCCTTGGTGTCGGTATTAGGACTACGTGCCGATACGTTAGTGTCAGTGTCTGTCACTGGCGCGTTAGTGTTAGTGTCGGTATGCACGTGATTAGTGCTGGGGGGACTACGTGCCGATACGTTAGTGTCAGTGTCTGTCACTGGCGCGTTAGTGTTAGTGTCGGTATGCACGTGATTAGTGCTGGGGGGACTACGTGCCGATACGTTAGTGTCAGTGTCTGTCACTGGCGCGTTAGTGTTAGTGTTGGTATGCACGTGATTAGTGCGGGGACTACGTGCCGATACGTTAGTGTCAGTGTCTGTCACTGGCGCGTTAGTGTTAGTGTTGGTATGCACGTGATTAGTGCTGGGACTACGTGCCGATACGTTAGTGTCAGTGTCTGTCACTGGCGCGTTAGTGTTAGTGTCGGTATGCACGTGATTAGTGCTGGGGGGACTACGTGCCGATACGTTAGTGTCAGTGTCTGTCACTGGCGCGTTAGTGTTAGTGTTGGTATGCACGTGATTAGTGCTGGGGGGACTACGTGCCGATACGTTAGTGTCAGTGTCTGTCACTGGCGCGTTAGTGTTAGTGTCGGTATGCACGTGATTAGTGCTGGGGGGACTACGTGCCGATACGTTAGTGTCAGTGTCTGTCACTGGCGCGTTAGTGTTAGTGTCGGTATGCACGTGATTAGTGCGGGGGGACTACGTGCCGATACGTTAGTGTCAGTGTCTGTCACTGGCGCGTTAGTGTTAGTGCCGGTATGCACGTGATTAGTGCTGGGACTACGTGCCGATACGTTAGTGTCAGTGTCTGTCACTGGCGCGTTAGTGTTAGTGTCGGTATGCACGTGATTAGTGCTGGGGGGACTACGTGCCGATACGTTAGTGTCAGTGTCTGTCACTGGCGCGTTAGTGTTAGTGTCGGTATGCACGTGATTAGTGCTGGGGGGACTACGTGCCGATACGTTAGTGTCAGTGTCTGTCACTGGCGCGTTAGTGTTAGTGTCGGTATGCACGTGATTAGTGCTGGGGGGACTACGTGCCGATACGTTAGTGTCAGTGTCTGTCACTGGCGCGTTAGTGTTAGTGTCGGTATGCACGTGATTAGTGCGGGGGGACTACGTGCCGATACGTTAGTGTCAGTGTCTGTCACTGGCGCGTTAGTGTTAGTGCCGGTATGCACGTGATTAGTGCTGGGACTACGTGCCGATACGTTAGTGTCAGTGTCTGTCACTGGCGCGTTAGTGTTAGTGTCGGTATGCACGTGATTAGTGCTGGGGGGACTACGTGCCGATACGTTAGTGTCAGTGTCTGTCACTGGCGCGTTAGTGTTAGTGTTGGTATGCACGTGATTAGTGCGGGGACTACGTGCCGATACGTTAGTGTCAGTGTCTGTCACTGGCGCGTTAGTGTTAGTGTTGGTATGCACGTGATTAGTGCGGGGACTACGTGCCGATACGTTAGTGTCAGTGTCTGTCACTGGCGCGTTAGTGTTAGTGTTGGTATGCACGTGATTAGTGCTGGGACTACGTGCCGATACGTTAGTGTCAGTGTCTGTCACTGGCGCGTTAGTGTTAGTGTCGGTATGCACGTGATTAGTGCTGGGGGGACTACGTGCCGATACGTTAGTGTCAGTGTCTGTCACTGGCGCGTTAGTGTTAGTGCCGGTATGCACGTGATTAGTGCTGGGACTACGTGCCGATACGTTAGTGTCAGTGTCTGTCACTGGCGCGTTAGTGTTAGTGTTGGTATGCACGTGATTAGTGCTGGGACTACGTGCCGATACGTTAGTGTCAGTGTCTGTCACTGGCGCGTTAGTGTTAGTGTCGGTATGCACGTGATTAGTGCTGGGGGGACTACGTGCCGATACGTTAGTGTCAGTGTCTGTCACTGGCGCGTTAGTGTTAGTGTCGGTATGCACGTGATTAGTGCTGGGGGGACTACGTGCCGATACGTTAGTGTCAGTGTCTGTCACTGGCGCGTTAGTGTTAGTGCCGGTATGCACGTGATTAGTGCTGGGACTACGTGCCGATACGTTAGTGTCAGTGTCTGTCACTGGCGCGTTAGTGTTAGTGTCGGTATGTACGTGATTAGTGCGGGGACTACGTGCCGATACGTTAGTGTCAGTGTCTGTCACTGGCGCGTTAGTGTTAGTGTCGGTATGCACGTGATTAGTGCGGGGGGACTACGTGCCGATACGTTAGTGTCAGTGTCTGTCACTGGCGCGTTAGTGTTAGTGTCGGTATGCACGTGATTAGTGCGGGGGGACTACGTGCCGATACGTTAGTGTCAGTGTCTGTCACTGGCGCGTTAGTGTTAGTGTCGGTATGCACGTGACTAGTGCTGGGACTACGTGCCGATACGTTAGTGTCAGTGTCTGTCACTGGCGCGTTAGTGTTAGTGTCGGTATGCACGTGATTAGTGCGGGGGGACTACGTGCCGATACGTTAGTGTCAGTGTCTGTCACTGGCGCGTTAGTGTTAGTGTCGGTATGCACGTGATTAGTGCGGGGGGACTACGTGCCGATACGTTAGTGTCAGTGTCTGTCACTGGCGCGTTAGTGTTAGTGTCGGTATGCACGTGATTAGTGCGGGGGGACTACGTGCCGATACGTTAGTGTCAGTGTCTGTCACTGGCGCGTTAGTGTTAGTGTCGGTATGCACGTGATTAGTGCGGGGGGACTACGTGCCGATACGTTAGTGTCAGTGTCTGTCACTGGCGCGTTAGTGTTAGTGTCGGTATGCACGTGATTAGTGCGGGGGGGACTACGTGCTGATACGTTAGTGTCAGTGTCTGTCACTGGCGCGTTAGTGTTAGTGTCGGTATGCACGTGACTAGTGCTGGGACTACGTGCCGATACGTTAGTGTCAGCGTCTGTCACTGGCGCGTGTGCTGTGTTATGATGTGTCAGTGTAGCGACCTTGGCTGCTATTAATAGAGCTCGCCTCCCATTGGCTGGACGGTGAGCGTGTTGCCGGGATCAATAGCACCAACCTGACAGCAAACGCTGGCGCTGCTTCTGTTCGTTTCATTCAAGCACCTTTGTTCGAATCTCGTCCGGGCAGTTTACGTTGCTGGAGATACCCGTGTTATTCTTTGTGTGTAGACTCTTGGCGGGAGTAGGCTACGTGCTAGTCCCCCCATATTGTAACCTTTCATGAGAGTGGACAAAATGTCGGCCATAAAACACAGTTCTCAGTCGAAAACGAACCCTTGAAAAGGAAGTGACGAGCAAATACACAAAGTGTATCAATTAGTTTGAAAATTGCCACCAGAAAGTTGCAGTATTTGAAAATGTCAACTTTAGTCAATTGTGTCCACTAGAAAGTGGATTGGCAACACCATTTTCCTTTTACAATCTTAGCACTTGCCGTGAGAGTGAGACTACCCTTTGCCGTTACAGGGGTGAGTATCGTGTAAAACCCTTTCTCCTTCCATGGCTTGCGTGCATGTCTGTGTGTGTGCACAGCCCCGAGCTCCATGCCCGTGACGGGGTTCGAACGCGGGTCCGCCCCTACCACGATATCGATCGGCCGCCCTTGCCTCCATGTGTGAGAGCTTGGCCAAGGTCGCGGACAAGGTCAGGTGGCCACGTGCCGCAACACCCTCCCCCACCCCCTCCACACACCACGCGGGGGAGGGGGAGGGGCTTTGTTACAGAGAGCTGTCACTTTTTACCGTGGTCAGATTGGAGTTCTTTCTTTTGGGGAGGATGCTTTAACGGAGGGTTTACATCATGGGGTTTACATAACTGACTAGTGATTAAGGATTAGCGATTATAAGAGCGCGTTTATATAACTGACTAGCCGCAATAGGCTTCTCTCATTGGCCGACAGTGGGAATACTGCGTGCTGATTGGCCGTGACTGAGGACTTGACCAAGGAGTTGAGATATGTTCGACTTCTTAGTCAAGTCAAGACAAACTCTAGTCACAGCCAATCGGAGAGCAGTATTTTCAATCGTAGCCAATGAAAGAAGCTCGTGGCTTAGTCACGGGCTCGCTTAGTCGCTAATCGTGTCACTAGTCAGTTATGTAAACCCGCCAATATGTTCAACTTCTTAGTCAAGTCAAGACAAACCTCAGTCACAGCCAATCGGAGAGCAGTATTCTCACTGTCGGCCAATGAGAGAACCCTTACTAAAAATATACATCACCAATGAATAACCAAATATAAACCAAGGTGCACATCACCAATTGATAACCATGTGTAAACCAAATAGTAACTTTTGTTTCAAAATGTGACTATTTGGTGATGGATGCATAACCTATTGCAAACCACTTCTTGGGATGGATGCAAACCAAAGCATCACCTTGGTAACTAATGAATAACCACATAGTCGCAAATTATAAACCAATTGATAACCAAAACATAACCTCGGTGACTTATTAATAACCATATAGTCATCTATTATAAACCAATTGATAACCAAAACATAACCTCGGTGACTTATTAATAACCATATAGTCGCGAATTATAAACCAATTGATAACCAAAACATAACCTCGGTGACTTATTAATAACCATATAGTCACGAATTATAAACCAATTGATAACCAAAACATAACCTTGGTGACTTATTAATAACTATATAGTCACGCATTATAAACCAATTGATAACCATTATCAGAAAATGAACATACAAATTAAAAAAAAAAATTACATTTTATTTTGATTTAAACATAAAATTAAAGTGTGATGGCAAATTTTATCTTAACAAACATACACCTCTACTAATACATATAAATCATACTTACCTCAAAATTAAGAACTAAAAAATATGGGTCAAAGGATGTGAAAGGATGTCCAGTGAAATGCCATTTATACATTTTTCAAGGTAGGCTACATCAGCAAGAACATGTTTTAGTTAACTAAACAAATTAGGCCTATACAATAAGCATGGCGGTATCATAAAAGTTAGGGATGTCAAACAATATGAAATTCAATATCGCAATCGCAAAACAAACACAAACTTGTTGCGATATATTGCGATAATATTGTCCGCAAAAATATCGTGACGATATTGCAAATAAAATTTTTACCGCGGTATGTGATGAAAGATGCACTAAATACTTGTGCGTTTATTTGGCTACTCGTTTTTAAATTTTGCCATATCCTCATCGCGCCTAATTGTCAACCCATGCCCGAGCGTTAAGCGGCCGCTCAGTGAGTGCTGAGCGGACGCCCAAATTCAAATATAAAAGCAAGTCATTGCGATATCTTACATAATTTAATATTGTATGATTATTGCAATATGACTCGCCATATCACGATATTATCTATATTTATTGATATAGGATTATTGTTGACATTCCTAATAAAAAGGTTCCATTGGAGAAATGAAAAATATATAGCTGTTTTCACTGTACCAGCATGCGTGCAATCAAATAGAATATCCAATATCATAGGTTGTATTTTAATAATGCCACTTAGTATTTATTACCTATTGAACAATGCAATACAAACTAACTACAGGAACTAAATACGTCATTGTAATTCTGCAACATTGTCCTATTATTTCATCTGCGGACGATACAAATATCTACATGTATCTGGATATGTACTAAATTCATCAATATGCATTTGTTAAATATAGAGAGGAGTGGGAATGCCAAAAGTATTGGGTATTCCCAAATGTTTGATCATTCCTTAAGTTGAGACATTCACAAAGTTTTGCACATTACCAAGAACTTGAGTGTTACCAAGCTATTTTGCTTGGATATACCTAATTAAGGAATACTTTTTCTCGGTGTTTCGATGTTTGGCGAAGGCTGTGTTTCAGGCAATGATTGTTCATGGATTTCCATCTCTAGGAATTCCAAATGTTTGGAAGGTCTATAGAATGAATATGACGATTTTCTTTTGATTTCTTTGCGGGCTGTGCCGCATTTCCGGTTTGAGTTCGATCATCTCCAATTGGCGTATGCGAAGCTCATGTCGAGAACTTTCAGTCACAAAGGCTGAAATCAAGACGAAAATGTTTAAGCCTAGTTACAATACAATTGCACGTCTCTGTTGGATTCTGCCTTGACGAAGGCCCGAGTCCTATTAAGGTAGTTGAGTGCTGACTGCTGCAAAAGGTCTCATTTTTTTTTATATATATCTGCTCCCTGTGTCCAACAATGCAGTCAGAATTTTATTTGAAAAAAAAAATGGGATAATTGGGGTAGTGTGCATGATCATTGGGCCATTGATAATATTTTATTGTATTTTGACAATCTCAGAAAAATTCATCTCTAGGGGTTGAAAGTTTTTGAAAGTTGAAGCAAGAAATTATCAACTATCCTCCAATGGGATTACTAGGCCTACAGTGAGTATGCAATAATGAAAATTAGAATTAATATGGTAGACCATGTTATGTTACTGTCAGACACTAGGACCTTTCCAGAGTTGGGGGTGGGGGGTCAATTTATAAGAACCAAAAATCAAAACGATATCATGGTAGTATTCGTGCCAAACAAAAAACAGGGTCAGTTCTAGAACCTGTGTAGGAAAAGATTCATTTGGTGATGGTGTCTACTATAGGCAGGTCCAAGTACTAATACTATTGTAACTAGGGACGTCAATACCTGGAATTTTTCATACCCGGGTATCCGGTACAGGTACCCGCGTTACCCGGATAGCAAAATTAATTTTTATTGTCATGGGCTTTCATGGGCCTCAAATAATTGGTAGACCGTAAGGTATTGCATTGTGTTCAGTGCATGACGCTTCAAATTATTGTTTACACACAAACTACATCACGCACACTATGAGGTACAAACAAGAACGCTGGTCGCTTCTGTGCGGACGAAGTTATAGCACACGTTCGGACACCCCGGACAAAGCACAAAGACGCCGCAATTATGATTTTTGTGTTGTTTTCAGATTGAAAACAGGTAATGACGAGTAAAGGGTTTAATGAAAAGTTGGAGCCGTACTCGGGTGCACCGGGCGGGTAACGGATACCCGTTGACATCCCTTATTGTAACATGGGTGAAACATACTAAGTATAAGTGTCTCCCTTCGACTCCCCCGCCCAGTTTCCACACCAGTGTATGTTAATAAATACTACGTTTATCAAGCGGACTACATGAGTGCATGTACTGCCACCACTATACCCAACGAACCCACTTTCCGTTTCAAATAAATGGAAAGTGAGTAGCGTATGCCCGTTGCGTATAGTGGTGTCAATGCATGCACTAATGCAGTCCAGAATGAGTCCACTTGATAAACGTAGTAGGCCTAATTGATTATGTTGCAATTGACACCGCATTGATTTTTATAAAGGCAAAAGGCAATTAACCATAATATAATAATATAGGTTTCTATACTGTAGCATACTATTAAAAAGCAGATCAAGATTCAGGAGGATATAGAAGGATAGTATACCAAAAGCTGAAAACTTACATTTTTCTTATATATTTGGTGTTGGCCCTACTAGCCTACTAATAATTGTAGGCATATGCTGGTGGGATGTCTGCCTGCTCTTGGTTTGTGTCAAGTGGCCTACCAGTACACCATTGCATCCCTTCACCCCCCACATGGACAAGTACCACCTGGAAAGTAAGAAAAACAATAGGCATTGGGGATTGTAATAGGCCTCCGCCTACTCATATGTAATGCAACGTATTATGGAAGTGAATTGTACGCATGACGGTTAGGCCTATATGGCACAATTTATAGAGCCTCAGAAAATTGACAAAGCAATAGTTAATAAAATGTGAACAAATTGATCTTTTCTTTAGACGGAAAATAACTAAATTGAAATATCGCGCAGCAACAAAATGAGCTAAAAATTAGAAGACCTGTCCGAATAGTCCCAACAATTCTTGTTCTTGATTTAATGTCATCAACAATCATTAACAATCTGTGAGCTTTGGTTAGGCCTACCCTTTGTTGAAAGTTCGAGAACAATAATAAGCAACGTTTTGATACTATTCGGCCACGTCCAGACATATTTATCGAGCATTTCTCACACGTTCTCAATTTAACTGGTAAATTTAGGCATTAGGCCTATATCTAGGATATCAATCACTTATTAACATCGTGATAATTATTAGATATCTTGCTTTTAAAAATGATTTTACTGCTTCACAGGCTTCATTTAACAAATTTGACTGACTTGACAAGTACGTTTTTACCAGTTATCAAGTTATCGGCTAGCACTTTCCAAGATCATTGATCATAAAGGTCGGTGCACAATAGCCCGGTAACGATAACTGTAACGATAACGATAACGGGAATGAACTTCGATTTCATGTTAAATTACGATACGATGCACAATAAGAGCTTCCCGTTACCGGGCCCGGTAACGGTAACGGAAAGTTCGCCAAGTTTTAACTTAACGTTACCGTTCCCGTCTGTACGTTACCGGGACCAATCAGAATCAAGCGTCCACGGCCTGTTAAAAGTATTAGCAAATAGCCGAGCGTCTGCTTAACGGGCAATTGTGCATCGAATGCCTTCCCGTTACCGTTTTATCGTTATCGTTATAGTTACAGTTATCGTTACCGGGCAATTGTGCACCGACCTTTACCACGTTTAACAAGTGGGCTGAGCACGGACTTATCCATCACCACTTTACTTAGGCCTACACAACGAGCCAGGTTTCCATTCACTTAAACGGACAAAAGCAGTAGGCCTACGTTTCTGGTAGGCCCTAGCCTTGGCCTACACTTTTGGTAGGCCCAAGCCTAGGCCATGAGCTAATAGGCATAATGAGCCTAGGCAGGATTGAATTTTATAGCCTAGGCCTAGGGCCTAGATGTTTTATAGGCTGAACTAGTTACAGCACGGTGGGCCTAAAACCTAGGCCTAGGCCAGTGCTTAGAGGAGGTAGGCCTAGGAGGTAGGCCTGTGCTTAGAGGAGGTAGGCCTAGGCTTAGGGCGTAGTAGGCCCTAGCAACTAACGATTTAGAATTTACACCCTAGTTTATTAGAGGTAGGACCTAGGCCTAAATCCTAATTCAAAGGTAGCAACAAGCCATCCTAACCTATCTTTTGCCATTGCTCTTGCCAGCTAAGTCAGTCAACCATAACATTATGTTGTGTGACCTAATCGTGGAACATGTAAGCTAAAACTTAAAAAAACTTACCTGAATTTCCGTCGACAGCTTTTCTGTAGATCTGCATCAAACGACACATTAATTGTAATATCACAAAGATATCTCTGACAAACAACGTTGACGGTTGGGGACCGATCGACGCCGATGAGAAGTGTGGCGTACTGCCCTATAGTCACCGACCGAAGCGAAGTATACCCACCGCCTGCATGCGAATTAGTGCGCCAAAAGTAGGCATTCAAATTTTCAAAATTCACACTGGTTGTATCTTGTAGCGAACAAATATTTTTTAATTTATTGTTTTTTCCTTTTTTAAACATGGTAATTGTTTGTGTAATAAATAATACAACCAATTCCAATAGTAGGAGACAGCATTATCAAAAATGCTGGTTGTGGTAAAACCAATCCAGTGTTTGAAGGTCTATATTGAAAACACGTTAGTTTATAATTAGTAGTTAGTACACTTTCCGTAATAAATTGATTCATTTTAATAGTATATACCTTTTACACTGTGTAACGGTTAATGGGAAATTAGTTATTATTGAGTTTGAGGGCCTTATAGTATTTCTACAAAATGTAGGCTACCGCTCAAGGGTGAAAATCAATCTCCAAAGCACCAAAAATGCACTTTTGATGTTTGCCCTTCGTATTATATTATTATTACTGTTACATGTATATATTTTGTTATGCATTTAACATTGGCTTTTGATTCATTGATTGATAGTTTTTTTACTTTTATGTAAAGAGATGGCTCTTGTGTATGCAACCTTTTTTCCCCCACATATGACCTCTTGTCAAACCAAAATAAGTTTTAGAGAGGATGCCGAGCTAAATTTGTATGTGTTATGAAACTTATTAAATAAAAAAAAGTCAAATATGAAAGTTTCCAGGTTAACGTGCTTTAAGACGTATATTATTCTTTTGAAATAAAATGTTGCAATAATTGTATGCTATACTAATATAATCATTAGGCCTAGGGTGAATAGTCATAGATTGCAATTAAAAAACATAAAATTGGTACATTTTACCACATAAAAATAATGATTTTCAGATTTCTCTTAAATGCATTTTTTCTGTATGTATTATTTGGAAATTGTTCACAAATTAGAGGTGAACATAGTGAGGATAACATTTGCTGGAACAATAATTAATAACATTATTTTGCTTACTAAGAAAATATACATTGCAGCCCAAATATCAATCAATGTATATTTTTTTTCTTCAGCATTGCAAACCAATCAATAACCATGGTAGCCAACTGGTGACTAGTATCCTTGGTTGTTAGTTGGTTATCAATAAGTTATTGTCAGATACTCAGAAAAAAGTAGTAACCAAAAAACAACCATGGTTGTCATTTGGTTGTTAGTTGAGGTTTACAAATAGTTGTCAAATGGTTACTTAAAGGTTGGTAGTTACCATGGTTGTCAATTGGTGATGTTCTGGTTTGTAATAAGTTGCCAAATGGTTATTGATTGGTTTACATTTGGTTATCATCAACTTTCAAAGCCTATTCGATTGTTGTTAGTGGTTTACAAAAAGTTATCAATTGGTTATTATGGTTTACAAGAAGTTGTTACTTTGTGATGCATTGGTGATGGATATTTTTCGTAAGGGAAGCCTGTTGCGGCTAGTCGGTTATATAAACGCGCTCCATAACTAAACTCTATAATCACACTACCTAGCTGCGTTCCAGAATTCATCTCACAAGTAATGTCAGATTACCTGCCGTACATAAAATGGACGGACACTAGTGGGATTTGTTTTGCTTCGTAAATGGGAGGAATATCCATATAGAGTTGAACCATTACTTTAAAAAAGACTGATTCTGGAACGTGTAAGAAGAAATCCGGTATGAATATTGGAACTTTAGAACTACTCTGTTGGCTTGAGATTAGTAATATACGATGCATTCTAGAACGTATATAGCTATAATATTGTTACTTACTATTACAACCGCGGGGGGGGGGGGGGGGGGGAGGGAAGCTCTCGAAATCACCCCAAAGCACACAAATCTGCCCACCACGATAAGGTAGCGGTCCCTGGCTGGAAGTATAGAGCTCGCCTACCCCTAAGATAGGGGCGCCCTGTGTTGCTAAGGATTTGTTTTCTATATGGGAAATAACCTGCATGAAACAGTTAGCTGGCAACAATGGGAGCCCCTAGGGGTATGGGACTAGTATAAATACGTACCTAATTGTTTCTAATCTCTCTACATCTCTCTTGTTTGAAACCAATAACATATTGGCAATCAACTATAGAGGCCGATTGATTCGTTATACCTTTGCGGTTATGGATGCAACGCTAATCAAGTATTTATTACAAGTTTATGATTGGTTAGAGGGAGATGCGCACGTGCCCATTCGAGTGCAAGTGCACCGAGACGAGTACACTGGAGCAAACGAACAAAGCATTCCTAAAACATAATTGCTATAAATATACGCTCTGTCACGCGACGCTCTCATAGGTTGCTACTGCATCGACCCTGCACTGTTCCTCCTCGTAAATACCGTCGATCTTCAGTACGTGTATCATAGTTCCCACGTGACGTCACAGCGGCCATGATTGCGATCCACCGCCATCTAAATACTGCGAGGACTTTGAGAGCTGTGCTCTACACCTGTCACACCACCACCGCCTCCCTATCACACCCTCCGTTACCCCTGCAGTGGTTCTATGCTGACCTTGGGTTCTATACATCCACCGCCATCTAAATACTGCGAGGACCTTGAGAGCTGTGCTCTACACCTGTCACACCACCATCGCCTCCCTATCACACCCTCCGTTACCCCTGCAGTGGTTCTATTCTGACCTTGGGTTCTATTCATCCACCGCCATCTAAATACAGCGAGGACCTTGAGAGCTGTGCTCTACACCTGTCACACCACCACCGCCTCCCTATCACACCCTCCGTTACCCCTGCAGTGGTTCTATTCTGACCTTGGGTTCTATTCATCCACCGCCATCTAAATACTGCGAGGACCTTGAGAGCTGTGCTCTACACCTGTCACACCACCACCGCCTCCCTATCACACCCTCCGTTACCCCTGCAGTGGTTCTATTCTGACCTTGGGTTCTATTCATCCACCGCCATCTAAATACTGCGAGGACCTTGAGAGCTGTGCTCTACACCTGTCACACCACCACCGCCTCCCTATCACACCCTCCGTTACCCCTGCAGTGGTTCTATTCTGACCTTGGGTTCTATTCATCCACCGCCATCTAAATACAGCGAGGACCTTGAGAGCTGTGCTCTACACCTGTCACACCACCACCGCCTCCCTATCACACCCTCCGTTACCCCTGCAGTGGTTCTATTCTGACCTTGGGTTCTATTCATCCACCGCCATCTAAATACTGCGAGGACCTTGAGAGCTGTGCTCTACACCTGTCACACCACCACCACCTCCCTATCACACCCTCCGTTACCCCTGCAGTGGTTCTATTCTGACCTTGGGTTCTATTCATCCACCGCCATCTAAATACTGCGAGGACCTTGAGAGCTGTGCTCTACACCTGTCACACCACCACCGCCTCCCTATTACACCCTCCGTTACCCCTGCAGTGGTTCTATTCTGACCTTGGGTTCTATTCATCCACCGCCATCTAAATACTGCGAGGACCTTGAGAGCTGTGCTCTACACCTGTCACACCACCACCGCCTCCCTGTCACACCCTCCGTTACCCCTGCAGTGGTTCTATTCTGACCTTGGGTTCTATTCATCCACCGCCATCTAAATACTACGAGGACCTTGAGAGCTGTGCTCTACACCCGTCACACCACCACCCCCGTCCTATCACACCCTCCGTTACCCCTGCAGTGGTTCTATTCTGACCTTGGGTTCTATTCATCCACCGCCATCTAAATACTGCGAGGACCTTGAGAGCTGTGCTCTACACCTGTCACACCACCACCGCCTCCCTGTCACACCCTCCGTTACCCCTGCAGTGGTTCTATTCTGACCTTGGGTTCTATTCATCCACCGCCATCTAAATACTGCGAGGACCTTGAGCTGTGCTCTACACCTGTCACACCACCATCGCCTCCCTATCACACCCTCCGTTACCCCTGCAGTGGTTCTATTCTGACCTTGGGTTCTATTCATCCACCGCCATCTAAATACTGCGAGGACCTTGAGAGCTGTGCTCTACACCTGTCACACCACCACCGCCTCCCTATCACACCCTCCGTTACCCCTGCAGTGGTTCTATTCTGACCTTGGGTTCTATTCATCCACCGCCATCTAAATACTGCGAGGACCTTGAGAGCTGTGCTCTACACCTGTCACACCACCACCGCCTCCCCATCACACCCTCCGTTACCCCTGCAGTGGTTCTATTCTGACCTTGGGTTCTATTCATCCACCGCCATCTAAATACTGCGAGGACCTTGAGAGCTGTGCTCTACACCTGTCACACCACCACCGCCTCCCTATCACACCCTCCGTTACCCCTGCAGTGGTTCTATTCTGACCTTGGGTTCTATTCATCCACCGCCATCTAAATACTGCGAGGACCTTGAGAGCTGTGCTCTACACCTGTCACACCACCACCGCCTCCCTATCACACCCTCCGTTACCCCTGCAGTGGTTCTATTCTGACCTTGGGTTCTATTCATCCACCGCCATCTAAATACTGCGAGGACCTTGAGCTGTGCTCTACACCTGTCACACCACCACCGCCTCCCTATCACACCCTCCGTTACCCCTGCAGTGGTTCTATTCTGACCTTGGGTTCTATTCATCCACCGCCATCTAAATACTGCGAGGACCTTGAGAGCTGTGCTCTACACCTGTCACACCACCATCGCCTCCCTATCACACCCTCTGTTACCCCTGCAGTGGTTCTATTCTGACCTTGGGTTCTATTCATCCACCGCCATCTAAATACTGCGAGGACCTTGAGAGCTGTGCTCTACACCTGTCACACCACCACCGCCTCCCTATCACACCCTCCGTTACCCCTGCAGTGGTTCTATTCTGACCTTGGGTTCTATTCATCCACCGCCATCTAAATACTGCGAGGACCTTGAGAGCTGTGCTCTACACCTGTCACACCACCACCGCCTCCCTATCACACCCTCCGTTACCCCTGCAGTGGTTCTATTCTGACCTTGGGTTCTATTCATCCACCGCCATCTAAATACTGCGAGGACCTTGAGAGCTGTGCTCTACACCTGTCACACCACCACCGCCTCCCTATCACACCCTCCGTTACCCCTGCAGTGGTTCTATTCTGACCTTGGGTTCTATTCATCCACCGCCATCTAAATACTGCGAGGACCTTGAGAGCTGTGCTCTACACCTGTCACACCACCACCGCCTCCCTATCACACCCTCCGTTACCCCTGCAGTGGTTCTATTCTGACCTTGGGTTCTATTCACCCACCGCCATCTAAATACTGCGAGGACCTTGAGAGCTGTGCTCTACACCTGTCACACCACCACCGCCTCCCTATCACACCCTCCGTTACCCCTGCAGTGGTTCTATTCTGACCTTGGGTTCTATTCATCCACCGCCATCTAAATACTGCGAGGACCTTGAGAGCTGTGCTCTACACCTGTCACACCACCACCGCCACCCTATCACACCCTCCGTTACCCCTGCAGTGGTTCTATTCTGACCTTGGGTTCTATTCATCCACCGCCATCTAAATACTGCGAGGACCTTGAGAGCTGTGCTCTACACCTGTCACACCACCACCACCGTCCTATCACACCCTCCGTTACCCCTGCAGTGGTTCTATTCTGACCTTGGGTTCTATTCATCCACCGCCATCTAAATACTGCGAGGACCTTGAGAGCTGTGCTCTACACCTGTCACACCACCACCGCCTCCCTATCACACCCTCCGTTACCCCTGCAGTGGTTCTATTCTGACCTTGGGTTCTATTCATCCACCGCCATCTAAATACTGCGAGGACCTTGAGAGCTGTGCTCTACACCTGTCACACCACCACCGCCTCCCTATCACACCCTCCGTTACCCCTGCAGTGGTTCTATTGTGACCTTGGGTTCTATTCATCCACCGCCATCTAAATACTGCGAGGACCTTGAGAGCTGTGCTCTACACCTGTCACACCACCACCGCCTCCCTATCACACCCTCCGTTACCCCTGCAGTGGTTCTATTCTGACCTTGGGTTCTATTCATCCACCGCCATCTAAATACTGCGAGGACCTTGAGAGCTGTGCTCTACACCTGTCACACCACCACCGCCTCCCTATCACACCCTCCGTTACCCCTGCAGTGGTTCTATTCTGACCTTGGGTTCTATTCATCCACCGCCATCTAAATACTGCGAGGACCTTGAGAGCTGTGCTCTACACCTGTCACACCACCACCGCCTCCCTATCACACCCTCCGTTACCCCTGCAGTGGTTCTATTCTGACCTTGGGTTCTATTCATCCACCACCATCTAAATACTGCGAGGACCTTGAGAGCTGTGCTCTACACCTGTCACACCACCACCACCTCCCTATCACACCCTCCGTTACCCCTGCAGTGGTTCTATTGTGACCTTGGGTTCTATTCATCCACCGCCATCTAAATACTGCGAGGACCTTGAGAGCTGTGCTCTACACCTGTCACACCACCACCGCCTCCCTATCACACCCTCCGTTACCCCTGCAGTGGTTCTATTCTGACCTTGGGTTCTATTCATCCACCGCCATCTAAATACTGCGAGGACCTTGAGAGCTGTGCTCTACACCTGTCACACCACCACCGCCTCCCTATCACACCCTCCGTTACCCCTGCAGTGGTTCTATTCTGACCTTGGGTTCTATTCATCCACCGCCATCTAAATACTGCGAGGACCTTGAGAGCTGTGCTCTACACCTGTCACACTACCACCACCTCCCTATCACACCCTCCGTTACCCCTGCAGTGGTTCTATTGTGACCTTGGGTTCTATTCATCCACCGCCATCTAAATACTGCGAGGACCTTGAGAGCTGTGCTCTACACCCGTCACACCACCACCGCCTCCCTATCACACCCTCCGTTACCCCTGCAGTGGTTCTATTCTGACCTTGGGTTCTATTCATCCACCGCCATCTAAATACTGCGAGGACCTTGAGAGCTGTGCTCTACACCTGTCACACCACCACCGCCTCCCTATCACACCCTCCGTTACCCCTGCAGTGGTTCTATTCTGACCTTGGGTTCTATTCATCCACCGCCATCTAAATACTGCGAGGACCTTGAGAGCTGTGCTCTACACCTGTCACACCACCACCGCCTCCCTATCACACCCTCCGTTACCCCTGCAGTGGTTCTATTCTGACCTTGGGTTCTATTCATCCACCGCCATCTAAATACTGCGAGGACCTTGAGAGCTGTGCTCTACACCTGTCACACCACCGCCTCCCTATCACACCCTCCGTTACCCCTGCAGTGGTTCTATTCTGACCTTGGGTTCTATTCACCCACCGCCATCTAAATACTGCGAGGACCTTGAGAGCTGTGCTCTACACCTGTCACACCACCACCGCCTCCCTATCACACCCTCCGTTACCCCTGCAGTGGTTCTATTCTGACCTTGGGTTCTATTCATCCACCGCCATCTAAATACTGCGAGGACCTTGAGAGCTGTGCTCTACACCTGTCACACCACCACCGCCTCCCTATCACACCCTCCGTTACCCCTGCAGTGGTTCTATTCTGACCTTGGGTTCTATTCATCCACCGCCATCTAAATACTGCGAGGACCTTGAGAGCTGTGCTCTACACCTGTCACACCACCACCGCCATCTAAATACTGCGAGGACCTTGAGAGCTGTGCTCTACACCTGTCACACCACCACCGCCTCCCTATCACACCCTCCGTTACCCCTGCAGTGGTTCTATTCTGACCTTGGGTTCTATTCATCCACCGCCATCTAAATACTGCGAGGACCTTGAGAGCTGTGCTCTACACCTGTCACACCACCACCGCCTCCCTATCACACCCTCCGTTACCCCTGCAGTGGTTCTATTCTGACCTTGGGTTCTATTCACCCACCGCCATCTAAATACAGCGAGGACCTTGAGAGCTGTGCTCTACACCTGTCACACCACCACCGCCTCCCTATCACACCCTCCGTTACCCCTGCAGTGGTTCTATTCTGACCTTGGGTTCTATTCATCCACCGCCATCTAAATACTGCGAGGACCTTGAGAGCTGTGCTCTACACCTGTCACACCACCACCGCCATCTAAATACTGCGAGGACCTTGAGAGCTGTGCTCTACACCTGTCACACCACCACCGCCTCCCTATCACACCCTCCGTTACCCCTGCAGTGGTTCTATTCTGACCTTGGGTTCTATTCATCCACCGCCATCTAAATACTGCGAGGACCTTGAGAGCTGTGCTCTACACCTGTCACACCACCACCGCCTCCCTATCACACCCTCCGTTACCCCTGCAGTGGTTCTATTCTGACCTTGGGTTCTATTCATCCACCGCCATCTAAATACTGCGAGGACCTTGAGAGCTGTGCTCTACACCTGTCACACCACCACCGCCATCTAAATACTGCGAGGACCTTGAGAGCTGTGCTCTACACCTGTCACACCACCACCGCCTCCCTATCACACCCTCCGTTACCCCTGCAGTGGTTCTATTCTGACCTTGGGTTCTATTCATCCACCGCCATCTAAATACTGCGAGGACCTTGAGAGCTGTGCTCTACACCTGTCACACCACCACCGCCTCCCTATCACACCCTCCGTTACCCCTGCAGTGGTTCTATTCTGACCTTGGGTTCTATTCACCCACCGCCATCTAAATACTGCGAGGACCTTGAGAGCTGTGCTCTACACCTGTCACACCACCACCGCCTCCCTATCACACCCTCCGTTACCCCTGCAGTGGTTCTATTCTGACCTTGGGTTCTATTCATCCACCGCCATCTAAATACTGCGAGGACCTTGAGAGCTGTGCTCTACACCTGTCACACCACCACCGCCTCCCTATCACACCCTCCGTTACCCCTGCAGTGGTTCTATTCTGACCTTGGGTTCTATTCATCCACCGCCATCTAAATACTGCGAGGACCTTGAGAGCTGTGCTCTACACCTGTCACACCACCACCGCCTCCCTATCACACCCTCCGTTACCCCTGCAGTGGTTCTATTCTGACCTTGGGTTCTATTCACCCACCGCCATCTAAATACTGCGAGGACCTTGAGAGCTGTGCTCTACACCTGTCACACCACCACCGCCTCCCTATCACACCCTCCGTTACCCCTGCAGTGGTTCTATTCTGACCTTGGGTTCTATTCACCCACCGCCATCTAAATACTGCGAGGACCTTGAGAGCTGTGCTCTACACCTGTCACACCACCATCGCCTCCCTATCACACCCTCCGTTACCCCTGCAGTGGTTCTATTCTGACCTTGGGTTGTATTCATCCACCGCCATCTAAATACTGCGAGGACCTTGAGAGCTGTGCTCTACACCTGTCACACCACCACCGCCTCCCTATCACACCCTCCGTTACCCCTGCAGTGGTTCTATTCTGACCTTGGGTTCTATTCACCCACCGCCATCTAAATACTGCGAGGACCTTGAGAGCTGTGCTCTACACCTGTCACACCACCACCGCCTCCCTATCACACCCTCCGTTACCCCTGCAGTGGTTCTATTCTGACCTTGGGTTCTATTCATCCACCGCCATCTAAATACTGCGAGGACCTTAAGAGCTGTGCTCTACACCTGTCACACCACCACCACCGCCTCCCTATCACACCCTCCGTTACCCCTGCAGTGGTTCTATTCTGACCTTGGGTTCTATTCATCCACCGCCATCTAAATACTGCGAGGACCTTAAGAGCTGTGCTCTACACCTGTCACACCACCACCACCGCCTCCCTATCACACCCTCCGTTACCCCTGCAGTGGTTCTATTCTGACCTTGGGTTCTATTCATCCACCGCCATCTAAATACTGCGAGGACCTTGAGAGCTGTGCTCTACACCTGTCACACCACCACCGCCTCCCTATCACACCCTCCGTTACCCCTGCAGTGGTTCTATTCTGACCTTGGGTTCTATTCATCCACCGCCATCTAAATACTGCGAGGACCTTGAGAGCTGTGCTCTACACCTGTCACACCACCACCGCCTCCCTATCACACCCTCCGTTACCCCTGCAGTGGTTCTATTCTGACCTTGGGTTCTATTCACCCACCGCCATCTAAATACTGCGAGGACCTTGAGAGCTGTGCTCTACACCTGTCACACCACCACCGCCTCCCTATCACACCCTCCGTTACCCCTGCAGTGGTTCTATTCTGACCTTGGGTTGTATTCATCCACCGCCATCTAAATACTGCGAGGACCTTGAGAGCTGTGCTCTACACCTGTCACACCACCATCGCCTCCCTATCACACCCTCCGTTACCCCTGCAGTGGTTCTATTCTGACCTTGGGTTCTATTCATCCACCGCCATCTAAATACTGCGAGGACCTTAAGAGCTGTGCTCTACACCTGTCACACCACCACCACCGCCTCCCTATCACACCCTCCGTTACCCCTGCAGTGGTTCTATTCTGACCTTGGGTTCTATTCATCCACCGCCATCTAAATACTGCGAGGACCTTGAGAGCTGTGCTCTACACCTGTCACACCACCACCGCCTCCCTATCACACCCTCCGTTACCCCTGCAGTGGTTCTATTCTGACCTTGGGTTCTATTCATCCACCGCCATCTAAATACTGCGAGGACCTTGAGAGCTGTGCTCTACACCTGTCACACCACCACCGCCTCCCTATCACACCCTCCGTTACCCCTGCAGTGGTTCTATTCTGACCTTGGGTTCTATTCATCCACCGCCATCTAAATACTGCGAGGACCTTGAGAGCTGTGCTCTATACACCTGTCACACCACCATCGCCTCCCTATCACACCCTCCGTTACCCCTGCAGTGGTTCTATTCTGACCTTGGGTTCTATTCATCCACCGCCATCTAAATACTGCGAGGACCTTGAGAGCTGTGCTCTACACCTGTCACACCACCACCGCCTCCCTATCACACCCTCCGTTACCCCTGCAGTGGTTCTATTCTGACCTTGGGTTCTATTCATCCACCGCCATCTAAATACTGCGAGGACCTTGAGAGCTGTGCTCTATACACCTGTCACACCACCACCGCCTCCCTATCACACCCTCCGTTACCCCTGCAGTGGTTCTATTCTGACCTTGGGTTCTATTCATCCACCGCCATCTAAATACTGCGAGGACCTTGAGAGCTGTGCTCTACACCTGTCACACCACCACCGCCTCCCTATCACACCCTCCGTTACCCCTGCAGTGGTTCTATTCTGACCTTGGGTTCTATTCATCCACCGCCATCTAAATACTGCGAGGACCTTGAGAGCTGTGCTCTACACCTGTCACACCACCACCATCGCCTCCCTATCACACCCTCCGTTACCCCTGCAGTGGTTCTATTCTGACCTTGGGTTCTATTCATCCACCGCCATCTAAATACTGCGAGGACCTTGAGAGCTGTGCTCTACACCTGTCACACCACCACCGCCTCCCTATCACACCCTCCGTTACCCCTGCAGTGGTTCTATTCTGACCTTGGGTTCTATTCATCCACCGCCATCTAAATACTGCGAGGACCTTGAGAGCTGTGCTCTACACCTGTCACACCACCACCGCCTCCCTATCACACCCTCCGTTACCTCTGCAGTGGTTCTATTCTGACCTTGGGTTCTATTCATCCACCGCCATCTAAATACTGCGAGGACCTTGAGAGCTGTGCTCTACACCTGTCACACCACCACCTCCCTATCACACCCTCTGTTACCCCTGCAGTGGTTCTATTCTGACCTTGGGTTCTATTCATCCACCGCCATCTAAATACTGCGAGGACCTTGAGAGCTGTGCTCTACACCTGTCACACTACCACCACCTCCCTATCACACCCTCCGTTACCCCTGCAGTGGTTCTATTCTGACCTTGGGTTCTATTCATCCACCGCCATCTAAATACAGCGAGGGCCTTGAGAGCTGTGCTCTACACCTGTCACACCACCATCGCCTCCCTATCACACCCTCCGTTACCCCTGCAGTGGTTCTATTCTGACCTTGGGTTCTATTCATCCACCGCCATCTAAATACTGCGAGGACCTTGAGAGCTGTGCTCTACACCTGTCACACCACCATCGCCTCCCTATCACACCCTCCGTTACCCCTGCAGTGGTTCTATTCTGACCTTGGGTTCGATTCATCCATCGCCATCTAAATACTGCGAGGACCTTGAGAGCTGTGCTCTACACCTGTCACACCACCACCGCCTCCCTATCACACCCTCCGTTACCCCTGCAGTGGTTCTATTCTGACCTTGGGTTCTATTCATCCACCGCCATCTAAATACTGCGAGGACCTTGAGAGCTGTGCTCTACACCTGTCACACCACCACCGCCTCCCTATCACACCCTCCGTTACCCCTGCAGTGGTTCTATTCTGACCTTGGGTTCTATTCATCCACCGCCATCTAAATACTGCGAGGACCTTGAGCTGTGCTCTACACCTGTCACACCACCACCGCCTCCCTATCACACCCTCCGTTACCCCTGCAGTGGTTCTATTCTGACCTTGGGTTCTATTCATCCACCGCCATCTAAATACTGCGAGGACCTTGAGAGCTGTGCTCTACACCTGTCACACCACCACCGCCTCCCTATCACACCCTCCGTTACCCCTGCAGTGGTTCTATTCTGACCTTGGGTTCTATTCATCCACCGCCATCTAAATACTGCGAGGACCTTGAGAGCTGTGCTCTACACCTGTCACACCACCACCGCCTCCCTATCACACCCTCCGTTACCCCTGCAGTGGTTCTATTCTGACCTTGGGTTCTATTCATCCACCGCCATCTAAATACTGCGAGGACCTTGAGAGCTGTGCTCTACACCTGTCACACCACCACCGCCTCCCTATCACACCCTCCGTTACCCCTGCAGTGGTTCTATTCTGACCTTGGGTTCTATTCATCCACCGCCATCTAAATACTGCGAGGACCTTGAGAGCTGTGCTCTACACCTGTCACACCACCACCGCCTCCCTATCACACCCTCCGTTACCCCTGCAGTGGTTCTATTCTGACCTTGGATTCTATTCATCCACCGCCATCTAAATATTGCGAGGACCTTGAGAGCTGTGCTCTACACCTGTCACACCACCACCGCCTCCCTGTCACACCCTCCGTTACCCCTGCAGTGGTTCTATTCTGACCTTGGGTTCTGTTCATCCACCGCCATCTAAATACTGCGAGGACCTTGAGAGCTGTGCTCTACACCTGTCACACCACCACCGCCTCCCTATCACACCCTCCGTTACCCCTGCAGTGGTTCTATTCTGACCTTGGGTTCTGTTCATCCACCGCCATCTAAATACTGCGAGGACCTTGAGAGCTGTGCTCTACACCTGTCACACCACCACCGCCGTCCTATCACACCCTCCGTTACCCCTGCAGTGGTTCTATTCTGACCTTGGGTTCTATTCATCCACCGCCATCTAAATACTGCGAGGACCTTGAGAGCTGTGCTCTACACCTGTCACACCACCACCGCCTCCCTATCACACCCTCCGTTACCTCTGCAGTGGTTCTATTCTGACCTTGGGTTCTATTCATCCACCGCCATCTAAATACTGCGAGGACCTTGAGAGCTGTGCTCTACACCTGTCACACCACCACCGCCTCCCTATCACACCCTCCGTTACCCCTGCAGTGGTTCTATTCTGACCTTGGGTTCTATTCATCCACCGCCATCTAAATACTGCGAGGACCTTGAGAGCTGTGCTCTACACCTGTCACACCACCACCGCCTCCCTATCACACCCTCCGTTACCCCTGCAGTGGTTCTATTCTGACCTTGGGTTCTATTCATCCACCGCCATCTAAATACTGCGAGGACCTTGAGAGCTGTGCTCTACACCTGTCACACCACCACCGCCTCCCTATCACACCCTCCGTTACCCCTGCAGTGGTTCTATTCTGACCTTGGGTTCTATTCATCCACCGCCATCTAAATACTGCGAGGACCTTGAGAGCTGTGCTCTACACCTGTCACACCACCACCGCCTCCCTATCACACCCTCCGTTACCCCTGCAGTGGTTCTATTCTGACCTTGGGTTCTATTCATCCACCGCCATCTAAATACTGCGAGGACCTTGAGAGCTGTGCTCTACACCTGTCACACCACCACCGCCTCCCTATCACACCCTCCGTTACCCCTGCAGTGGTTCTATTCTGACCTTGGGTTCTATTCATCCACCGCCATCTAAATACTGCGAGGACCTTGAGAGCTGTGCTCTACACCTGTCACACCACCACCGCCTCCCTATCACACCCTCCGTTACCCCTGCAGTGGTTCTATTCTGACCTTGGGTTCTATTCATCCACCGCCATCTAAATACTGCGAGGACCTTGAGAGCTGTGCTCTACACCTGTCACACTACCACCGCCTCCCTATCACACCCTCCGTTACCCCTGCAGTGGTTCTATTCTGACCTTGGGTTCTATTCATCCACCGCCATCTAA
The DNA here is from genome assembly GCA_945910005.1 of Isoperla grammatica. NCBI lineage: Eukaryota > Metazoa > Arthropoda > Insecta > Plecoptera > Perlodidae > Isoperla > Isoperla grammatica. The sequence continues at coordinate 2,263,435 of OX246744.1, read as the reverse complement.
ATACTGCGAGGACCTTGAGAGCTGTGCTCTACACCTGTCACACCACCACCGCCATCTAAATACTGCGAGGACCTTGAGAGCTGTGCTCTACACCTGTCACACCACCACCGCCTCCCTATCACACCCTCCGTTACCCCTGCAGTGGTTCTATTCTGACCTTGGGTTCTATTCATCCAACGCCATCTAAATACTGCGAGGACCTTGAGAGCTGTGCTCTACACCTGTCACACCACCATCGCCTCCCTATCACACCCTCCGTTACCCCTGCAGTGGTTCTATTCTGACCTTGGGTTCTATTCATCCACCGCCATCTAAATACTGCGAGGACCTTGAGAGCTGTGCTCTACACCTGTCACACCACCACCGCCTCCCTATCACACCCTCCGTTACCCCTGCAGTGGTTCTATTCTGACCTTGGGTTCTATTCATCCACCGCCATCTAAATACTGCGAGGACCTTGAGAGCTGTGCTCTACACCTGTCACACCACCACCGCCTCCCTATCACACCCTCCGTTACCCCTGCAGTGGTTCTATTCTGACCTTGGGTTGTATTCATCCACCGCCATCTAAATACTGCGAGGACCTTGAGAGCTGTGCTCTACACCTGTCACACCACCACCGCCTCCCTATCACACCCTCCGTTACCCCTGCAGTGGTTCTATTCTGACCTTGGGTTCTATTCATCCACCGCCATCTAAATACTGCGAGGACCTTGAGAGCTGTGCTCTACACCTGTCACACCACCACCGCCTCCCTATCACACCCTCCGTTACCCCTGCAGTGGTTCTATTCTGACCTTGGGTTCTATTCATCCACCGCCATCTAAATACTGCGAGGACCTTGAGAGCTGTGCTCTACACCTGTCACACCACCACCGCCTCCCTATCACACCCTCCGTTACCCCTGCAGTGGTTCTATTCTGACCTTGGGTTCTATTCATCCACCGCCATCTAAATACTGCGAGGACCTTGAGAGCTGTGCTCTACACCTGTCACACCACCACCGCCTCCCTATCACACCCTCCGTTACCCCTGCAGTGGTTCTATTCTGACCTTGGGTTCTATTCATCCACCGCCATCTAAATACTGCGAGGACCTTGAGAGCTGTGCTCTACACCTGTCACACCACCACCGCCTCCCTATCACACCCTCCGTTACCCCTGCAGTGGTTCTATTCTGACCTTGGGTTCTATTCATCCACCGCCATCTAAATACTGCGAGGACCTTGAGAGCTGTGCTCTACACCTGTCACACCACCACCGCCTCCCTATCACACCCTCCGTTACCCCTGCAGTGGTTCTATTCTGACCTTGGGTTCTATTCATCCACCGCCATCTAAATACTGCGAGGACCTTGAGAGCTGTGCTCTACACCTGTCACACCACCACCGCCTCCCTATCACACCCTCCGTTACCTCTGCAGTGGTTCTATTCTGACCTTGGGTTCTATTCATCCACCGCCATCTAAATACTGCGAGGACCTTGAGAGCTGTGCTCTACACCTGTCACACCACCACCGCCTCCCTATCACACCCTCCGTTACCCCTGCAGTGGTTCTATTCTGACCTTGGGTTCTATTCATCCACCGCCATCTAAATACTGCGAGGACCTTGAGAGCTGTGCTCTACACCTGTCACACCACCACCGCCTCCCTATCACACCCTCCGTTACCCCTGCAGTGGTTCTATTCTGACCTTGGGTTCTATTCATCCACCGCCATCTAAATACTGCGAGGACCTTGAGAGCTGTGCTCTACACCTGTCACACCACCACCGCCTCCCTATCACACCCTCCGTTACCCCTGCAGTGGTTCTATTCTGACCTTGGGTTCTATTCATCCACCGCCATCTAAATACTGCGAGGACCTTGAGAGCTGTGCTCTACACCTGTCACACCACCACCGCCTCCCTATCACACCCTCCGTTACCTCTGCAGTGGTTCTATTCTGACCTTGGGTTCTATTCATCCACCGCCATCTAAATACTGCGAGGACCTTGAGAGCTGTGCTCTACACCTGTCACACCACCACCGCCTCCCTATCACACCCTCCGTTACCTCTGCAGTGGTTCTATTCTGACCTTGGGTTCTATTCATCCACCGCCATCTAAATACTGCGAGGACCTTGAGAGCTGTGCTCTACACCTGTCACACCACCACCGCCTCCCTATCACACCCTCCGTTACCCCTGCAGTGGTTCTATTCTGACCTTGGGTTCTATTCATCCACCGCCATCTAAATACTGCGAGGACCTTGAGAGCTGTGCTCTACACCTGTCACACCACCACCGCCTCCCTATCACACCCTCCGTTACCCCTGCAGTGGTTCTATTCTGACCTTGGGTTCTATTCATCCACCGCCATCTAAATACTGCGAGGACCTTGAGAGCTGTGCTCTACACCTGTCACACCACCACCGCCTCCCTATCACACCCTCCGTTACCTCTGCAGTGGTTCTATTCTGACCTTGGGTTCTATTCATCCACCGCCATCTAAATACTGCGAGGACCTTGAGAGCTGTGCTCTACACCTGTCACACCACCACCGCCTCCCTATCACACCCTCCGTTACCCCTGCAGTGGTTCTATTCTGACCTTGGGTTCTATTCATCCACCGCCATCTAAATACTGCGAGGACCTTGAGAGCTGTGCTCTACACCTGTCACACCACCACCGCCTCCCTATCACACCCTCCGTTACCCCTGCAGTGGTTCTATTCTGACCTTGGGTTCTATTCATCCACCGCCATCTAAATACTGCGAGGACCTTGAGAGCTGTGCTCTACACCTGTCACACCACCACCGCCTCCCTATCACACCCTCCGTTACCCCTGCAGTGGTTCTATTCTGACCTTGGGTTCTATTCATCCACCGCCATCTAAATACTGCGAGGACCTTGAGAGCTGTGCTCTACACCTGTCACACCACCACCGCCTCCCTATCACACCCTCCGTTACCCCTGCAGTGGTTCTATTCTGACCTTGGGTTCTATTCATCCACCGCCATCTAAATACTGCGAGGACCTTGAGAGCTGTGCTCTACACCTGTCACACCACCATCGCCTCCCTATCACACCCTCCGTTACCCCTGCAGTGGTTCTATTCTGACCTTGGGTTCTATTCATCCACCGCCATCTAAATACTGCGAGGACCTTGAGAGCTGTGCCCTACACCTGTCACACCACCACCGCCTCCCTATCACACCCTCCGTTACCCCTGCAGTGGTTCTATTCTGACCTTGGGTTCTATTCATCCACCGCCATCTAAATACTGCGAGGACCTTGAGAGCTGTGCCCTACACCTGTCACACCACCACCGCCTCCCTATCACACCCTCCGTTACCCCTGCAGTGGTTCTATTCTGACCTTGGGTTCTATTCATCCACCGCCATCTAAATACTGCGAGGACCTTGAGAGCTGTGCTCTACACCTGTCACACCACCACCGCCTCCCTATCACACCCTCCGTTACCCCTGCAGTGGTTCTATTCTGACCTTGGGTTCTATTCATCCACCGCCATCTAAATACTGCGAGGACCTTGAGAGCTGTGCTCTACACCTGTCACACCACCACCGCCTCCCTATCACACCCTCCGTTACCCCTGCAGTGGTTCTATTCTGACCTTGGGTTCTATTCATCCACCGCCATCTAAATACTGCGAGGACCTTGAGAGCTGTGCTCTACACCTGTCACACCACCACCGCCTCCCTATCACACCCTCCGTTACCCCTGCAGTGGTTCTATTCTGACCTTGGGTTCTATTCATCCACCGCCATCTAAATACTGCGAGGACCTTGAGAGCTGTGCTCTACACCTGTCACACCACCACCGCCTCCCTATCACACCCTCCGTTACCCCTGCAGTGGTTCTATTCTGACCTTGGGTTCTATTCATCCACCGCCATCTAAATACTGCGAGGACCTTGAGAGCTGTGCTCTACACCTGTCACACCACCACCGCCTCCCTATCACACCCTCCGTTACCCCTGCAGTGGTTCTATTCTGACCTTGGGTTCTATTCATCCACCGCCATCTAAATACTGCGAGGACCTTGAGAGCTGTGCTCTACACCTGTCACACCACCATCGCCTCCCTATCACACCCTCCGTTACCCCTGCAGTGGTTCTATTCTGACCTTGGGTTCTATTCATCCACCGCCATCTAAATACTGCGAGGACCTTGAGAGCTGTGCTCTACACCTGTCACACCACCACCGCCTCCCTATCACACCCTCCGTTACCCCTGCAGTGGTTCTATTCTGACCTTGGGTTCTATTCATCCACCGCCATCTAAATACTGCGAGGACCTTGAGAGCTGTGCCCTACACCTGTCACACCACCATCGCCTCCCTATCACACCCTCCGTTACCCCTGCAGTGGTTCTATTCTGACCTTGGGTTCTATTCATCCACCGCCATCTAAATACTGCGAGGACCTTGAGAGCTGTGCTCTACACCTGTCACACCACCACCGCCTCCCTATCACACCCTCCGTTACCCCTGCAGTGGTTCTATTCTGACCTTGGGTTCTATTCATCCACCGCCATCTAAATACTGCGAGGACCTTGAGAGCTGTGCTCTACACCTGTCACACCACCACCGCCTCCCTATCACACCCTCCGTTACCCCTGCAGTGGTTCTATTCTGACCTTGGGTTCTGTTCATCCACCGCCATCTAAATACTGCGAGGACCTTGAGAGCTGTGCCCTACACCTGTCACACCACCACCGCCTCCCTATCACACCCTCCGTTACCCCTGCAGTGGTTCTATTCTCGACCGGGACGATAATAGAACATCAACCCACCCTCTCGGCTCCCGCCTAGGTCTATACTTAGCATACGGGGCTAAATCTGGCCTCTACCGCGCGCAACTTGGCAGCCAGATGAAGACACTATACGGCCTAGTTCATGAAACACCCCGGCAAAGTAGTTAGCATGGTTTAAATGTTGTCTCTGTGCAACTTCTTTGCAGTTATCTATACCGCGACCCGTCTCGGCCCTGGGTAGAATAGGCTCAGAGTGACTCTGCTAGTCGTAAGAGGCGACGAATGGAGACCCTGTCCCTTCCCTTTTCCCTCCACTGTCCCACTGAATATTTCTCCTCCCACTGGGCCCTGCCCACCCTTGATGGACTCCCGTATGACGACCCACGCGACGTACAATGGATCTGATTCGGATATGGCTTTATTCTTCATCATCATCTTTCTCATCTTCATTATCCCCCGCTCATCGTCTCGATTAGCCATTGTCGCACTAATATGAGACGTTAAGCCCCATAAATCAATCAATCCATACCGCCCCTTGCATGCAATGTGTTTCAAAGGAAATCCCCAGATTCCTACTGGCGTTGTGTCACACTCACACATTAGTATAGGCGGTTTACCGCGTGCACAAGTATTTCATTAGACACGCCCTCTCTCTGTTTGAGGTTTTGAGGTATCCAATAGACTCTCGTAAATGATTACAGTACGAATATACAGCTGTTGGAAGTGTAGATGTTATATAGGAACACTAGCTAGGGAATTAGAAAATTATTGATTGAACTCTTGCAAGTTCGTTAAGACTCCGCCGGAGATGGGGGTATCGTGGATTTCGGTAGCGGGCTGAGGAAGAGGGGAAGACTTGTGGGCGTTCCTTTGTGCAAAGGACGACGCTATGACAAAGACAGAGAGAGAGACATTAATGCCAGTTCCCCCTGTGCCTCTCTCCAGAAATGTTAGGAGACCCTATGCGATAACAACTCAAGGTCGAGATACAAACAAAGAGCATATTGTGTGCATGCGCGGAAGCGAAGCTCAGTAGTAAAGATACAGGATTCTTGTAATAGTATTATTCTTCATATTTCTTGATAGTTTCGAGTAACTGGAAACAAAAAGCGTTGCTTATACATAATCGGTTTTAAACCGTTTATCTGTTATTCTATTTAGGCCATTATCTTAAATTATTTTATATATTATAAATATAATATAATACAATACAATACAATAAAATACAATACAATACAATACAATACAATACAATACAATATAATATAATATAATATAATATAATATAATATAATATAATATAATATAATATAATATAATATAATATAATATAATATAATATAATATAATATAATATAATATAATATAATATAATATAACATAATATAATATAATATAATATAATATAATATATTATAATATAATATAATAAATATAATATAATATAATATAGTATAATATACTATAATAACACAGGTCTTTTCTCGGCCGGTAGTAGCCGCGCGTACCGGTAAAAGGCGTCAACTTCACCCCTATAGCCCTAGCCGGCTGGTTTTCTACGATTAGCCTACCTAGAAAACTCAGTTACATACATTGTCACTGCATGAACTAATTTAACAACACACTTTTCATATACTTCGTGTCCCATTCTTATTTACATGTTAATTACGAAAGCATATAACAAATTTCATTTAGCCCTTTGAAATAATTTGCCAATATTGACTTGATTGGTAATTTGTCATGTGATAATTGATAGATAATACGTGCGTTCGAAAATAGCAATTTCAGGAAATATAAATCATAAGTAAATACTAAAGAATAGAACGTAGTGAATAATGCATCTCGTGATGCATGATGAGCGTACCAGTAAATTCTGATAATTACATCTGTCACCAAGAAACCTTTTTCATTTTATTTCCTTTTTCTGGTCAACTATATTACAGTTGTTGAATCAATTTTAAAATTGATTGTTTCTTGTCACACGAACATTGAAAATGCGAGAAAAATGTACAATTAATAACTAGGCGTACTTCAAATATCAGTTTGAAATACAATTTGTGACTATCTTGGATGAGCGTAGAAAGTACACATACGGTATAAGGTGCGTGACATTGTAGATTGTGTATTGTCTACGCTGAAACTTCGAAAAACCCAAAACCTGAGACAAATTTGTTTATTTTCTGCATAGTATTATTTATTCATAGTTACTGATATTATCAAGTTTAAAGTATTGTCTACAATATGTTTATCAACGTTTCATATGTATAGACATATTTAGGTCCAAACTATAACGAGTTATGAGTGTAGGTTTTTATTACCTCTCTTGTACATAAATCTGTTTACCTTGATGCACTGACTATTTCCAACAATGATTTGCTCATAGGAGACAGCGTACTTTAATTTATATCTGGTAGTATGTTACAACAACCTGGTCGGGGGTGCTTCACTGGCGTCGAGTAATGTAAGGGTTCTCTTATATATTGATACATATCAAAAATTTAAAGAACACCATTATTGGCTAAAATCTATACTAATTCAAGGGCATCATTTACGTACATTAATTGAAATAGCATAATCGTGCAGGGGTTTAGCAAAGGGACGATCAGCGTGCTCGCCCCTGCCCCCATAACCCCCCCCCCCCCCCCTCCTCCAGGCAGAAAAAAACGAAAACATTCAGTACGTATACGCTATGTTCATATGCCTTGTTTAAACTTGTCTGTATTCGTGTCCAATGTCTCCAAATTAAAAACATTTTGCAGTTGTAAACACTGTAAAACATTCCAAGTCTAATGTTAGTGTACTGTAGAGCAAGAACAGCGCCTGCAGACGCCTCCGGAGCGCTGAGCCACAGCTACTGTTCAAACCCGGTCTAAGGGAAAATTACAAGTGAGACACCTCAAAGGTTTATTGTTTATGTAGCCTTTCTACGTACCAAAATTTGTCAATAAATCCAATTTTTTTTTTTTTTTTTTTTAAATTTATTTATTTATTGGTCTTTAACGTCGTACTTTCTGTTTACAGAGTGTGCATTAGTGTAAACTACTCAATGTTAGTGAGGGGTGTTACGTTTATGTGTACTGTAACATCCTAGTCGAGCTTATGGACGGAAGCGATGAAGGAAAACGGGACCATTTACCAAAGTTTCAAGGTTGCGTGCGATGGAGTTGAGCGCAAGCGGCTGGGTGATGTGCCTCGTGGCCATGGGGGGGGCGGGGGGGGGGGGGTTATGGAGGAGGAATAGGGCTGGCAATTGCGTCATACATAAAAGTCATCCGAGTCTTGAGCTAGAAAATACATATATATTTATTGCTGTTGATAGAATTCCTGCATAGATAGCCAGGGGCCAATAAAAGGTTGGAACGAAACTTTTTGGATGGGTCTCCCCGTATCGTGACCAGATGGCTAGGACTGAATTTCGGAACACTTTTTTTACCTAACCTAATGCAGGTGTAAACACTGTCGGAGGTCAAATGTTCGCTGAAAGTGAAACGGGGACAGTGGTTTTTAAGGGATTTAATCCTCTTACTCGACATTTACATTTTTTAGATTTTTATTCCGTGAGGAGAATACAAATATCAATAGGATAATTGCTTCATTATAGAAGTAGCCTATTACTTTTAAAAAGAGCATTATACCTTTATGTACCCTGTCTACACTTCTCAATCACAAATCACAATTTACAATAACACTATATAAATGGTATAGGGGCACATGGTTATTAATACCTAATAATAATTGATAACGTAGCAGTAGCACTGAGGGTCAAATCCATGGTCGTGACTCAAGCCTTCCTCAACTCGGTCTCTCCTCAGCCTCGCTCAACCAGTAGTCACGGAACGGCATACCTTGTGGAGGGAGGGCTCTTGTGATTGGCGATTGGGCGAGGCTGAGGAGAGGCTGAGTTGAGGAAGGCTTCAGTCACAACTATGCATTTAGCCATAAGTGTTGATGCAATGCAATTTGCCAGACTATTTTTTCTAAAGATTAGAAAATAAATGTCCATGATTAGCACATAAATCTGCAAAAATACTCAATACTCAAAAGTGAACTTTACGTTATCAATATTATCGGAACTGATTATATATAAATTAATAATATGCTTTGCTATACCAATATATCAACTGAATATACTGTTTGAGACATGAAAAATATGGAATGGGTTGGGCCTAATAATTATTAAATAATAAACACAATAATAATGATAGCACAAAAGTAAAAAATTCTTCTAACATTTGAAATACAACTTGATACAAATTCAATTAATCTCATTAGTTACAATTAAACATATTTTTCAGAAATGTTTACTTTTTAACACAATATCTCTTCTGGAAATAGCAAAGGCTTAAAACTCGTCCTGTGTATTTTAAAGTTCAGCGCGAAATTACATTTACCACTAACTGTTTGCCTTCACGTAATTTCGTTTTTTCTCGTTGAAAATTGTAATTTTTAAACGCAAATCAAAGACAATCGTGAATTTACCAATTTCGGGACAAAACTAAAAGGCGCCCCGAATTGTAACATTTCGGGACGCGGGACACTTGGGTCGATTCGGGACTGACCCGCATTTTTCGGAACGTCTGGTCACCCTACGGGTGCCGCCACTGTGAACACTGATAAAACGAATCTTAAATTTTATATTGTAACATTTACTTCAACAGAAACGATTGGTGGATGATTACCTTTCATTACTGCATTTGTCTGTGTCCGTAACAACGAATTTACCCGAAGAAGTGTTTACAATATCCTCTACTATTTTAATGTCAAATACACCAGAAGTTGCACAGTGACCGAGCTGTTGGCTACCGAGAATGGGGTCACACTTTCCTGATCAGTGACCCTAAAGAAATAAATAAAACGATTATGCATCATATAACCTTAACCCAAGAAACGTTTTCATTTCATTTTAACACTTCTAAAGGGTTATTTTCTGCACACAGCACAAATAACAGTCAACGATAGTGTAATGTGATACGCTTTTATGTAAATCAGGAATTTGTTTTCTTACTAGGCCGTAGTACCACAATAATTATGAAGATGTCTATCTATACCTGGTTGTACTTTCCACTTTCCAGCGGTTCCGTGAAGCCTCAGGAAGCCTTCTTTTTTTCCTTCTAGCCGTTAACTTGAGGCCTGATTTCCTTCCCATTATTAATTTCTCACTCACAGTTCAGGCCCTACACTATAACAATGGCACATTCTCTGCCGTGTTTGAAAACAACACGGAATAGCGGCAAATTTATTTAGATAACCATCATAGTAAAAAAAATCACTTAGGCCTACCAAAAGTGTGAAAGAAAATCAGTGATAATACACTAATATGGAATCACAAATCTACAATACACCGAATATAATAACAATGATCGAGAAAGACGCTTCCGTTAATTACTGCACTTCATTATTTTCTACGGGCACGATGTTATGTTCGTATGTCATCTGACAGCATGCGTTCGTACCGAGCACGTGGTAACAGACCGGCGGGGGAGGAAAAGGAATTACGTCGCGGACCAATCAGATTTCACAGCCTGCCGTCTGCGGGCGATGTCTGGCTTTCCAACGGAACGGACGAGGCGCGCGATCTCTTGAGCAATCATAGAACGACGATTATAGTAACTCACGTCACTCTTGCCTTTGTTTTGCCCTTTTTATTAGAATTTTGATGAAAACTATTATGGAATGATGCTGTATTTGATAGAGGAAGAATTACATTTCATAATCATGTTCGTAAATCTCCAAAAAGTACTAAAGCAAGAAAAATACGCAAAAAGGTCAATTTTAGTTATATTGACCTTGAAATGTACAGTAGCTGAGAAAAATAAATTAAAACGCGTCAAAATATTATTCTTTTATATAATAAAGAAAACCCTATGTAATTTTGTGCACTCATTTCTTAGTAATGCGTCACCAAACAGTCGCGTGCATAGCGGTTTCAAGTGTTTTCAACAGCAATTCTCATTAAAAATCATACAAAATATATTTCGATAGTAAAAATTTTTTCGTATCTGTACATAGCTATGTATTATATACAGTTATAACAAAATAGGTGCCTGATTACATTTTGTTACGTAATGTTAGCCGTAAATGAGCCAGAAAAATGACGTGTTTTGAGATTTTGATGTACTTTGATATCGAATTCCTATAATATTCCAATTAAAAATTAAAATTTGCATGTATAAAAAGATAGCTCATGTCTTCACTTGTTAATGGCAGAAAACTTTATTTAGTTTGGTCAAACAGTATACGAGAAAAGTGCACCCGAAAAATGTGATATTTCTACCGTCACCTCCGGTGGTCTCTTAATTTTAACGTTGGGAAAATTTGAGAGGCTGTAATGATCGTTACGTCCCCTTCGTCCCGCAAAGCACCCACCTTCTCCCAACGACGTACTCGACAGCTTAGGTCATATATCCCCCCCCCCGATAGCTAGTGGATTTAGTACTACTACGCGCACCACTATGTACTATCCTCTACCCCTCTATTCGTTCTGTTTATATTCCCTCCCCAGCCCCTCCCGTAGTTTTGATATTGGCGCCCTACCCCCGCCCTCCCTCTGACAACTAGCGGATTTAGTACTACTACGTGCACCACTCTACTATCCTGCACCCCTCTATTCGTTCTGTTTCTATTCCCCCCCAGCCCCCCCAGCCCCTCCCGTAGTTTTGATATTGGCGCTCTACCCCCGCCCTCCCTCTGACAACTAGCGGATTTAGTACTACAACGCGCACCACCTCTGTTATCCAAAACACCCCCCTACTCGTTATGGGTGTTTATATTCACCCCCCTCCCGCCTCCTCACTGACAGCTCTTGACTCCCTCTACGATGAGGTTTGCCCCGCGCCCCCCCTCCCCTGTTTAGCGCCACCTCCCATAGGTCTAGCGTATTTCTGTTTGTCCCTGCGCGTAGGTTGGCATCGCTCGTGTTCTTCCGAGAACCACTGTTGTGTTTCGCAACGCCTACTTTGCCAGTCAAGCAGCAGCCAGATAGTTAGTTGTTGACGGCGACAGACAGACACAGTCCGCAGCAAGAGAGTAACACTAACTACTCGGGTGTACACTTGCTGTACGACGTCCTAGAGACGATATCATTATCAGAGATAACGCGTATTAATAGCACATCCCGTGTGCGTGTGTGTTGATAACGACAAGTGTCGTTCTATTTATAACGTGTGTGCGTGTGCGTGTGCGCGCGTGTTCAGTGACGGGTATGTCGTATTGTAGGTAGGAAGTCCATGGCAAAGGATTACGGCTATGTCATGCACCATCATAATCAAATAGGTGAGTTGTTGTGGTGGGGGTGTGTGTGTGTTTGTGTGCTGAGCGTGCTGGGGGGTTGGGAATCCCTCGGTTGACCTTGAAGTATAACTCACCCCTAGTAGTAGGCGCGCCTCCCTCCGCTTTCGTCGTGACATCCTGTCAATAAGCTATAAAGTACGGACAAATGTCTATACGCTACAGTTTCGAACCTTTGTTTGTTTTTTAAAGAATAGGAGGTCGCAATTAAAGATGTCAATCGGACAATGCAACAAAAGAGGCGTTGGCAGGGGCGCCGGGTTTTCCAAATTCTGAGGGGTGCTCAACTTTGCAGAAAAGGGACCAAGCACGGGGGTTGGGGGGCCGAGCCCCCAAATAATAGCGCCGCAGGCGAAAATTTTTAAACTCCGTTTTTAGAGTGTGTTTGGTGCGTTCTAGAAAAAAGTGGCTTGAATGCAAAGCCAAAATAATGCATTTAAAAAAAAAATATATATATAATAATAATGCCAAAAACACATTAATTTAATCACTTTGATTTTATCCAAGATGAAAATAGAAACATTATCGTAAATTAAATTTAAAAACTTTTTTGAAAATGGAGACCTCAAAACTCTGATATATATGCATAATTTTTCTTTTAGTGAGGATATTTGGAGGGGTGCTGCGCACCCCTCCAAACAATCCGATGGGTGCTTCAGCCCCTGAGCACCCACATAGTCGGCGCCCCTGGGCGTTGGTATGAACTCTTAGGTGTGGTCTCTCACCAGTGCTATTCATTTTTTGTATTTATTTATGTATTGAATATCCTATTCAGTTAGAAAACTGATTTACAAAGGAGGACGGTAAATATGTGTAACGCGTCCACTTGTATTTATTTATTTACTGTCACTGTCTTCTTCAATTCATCGGCCAAAAATCTTTTTTAGATTTAAATCCGTGATTAGCGACGATCATTGGCCTTCCTTGACCAATGTGTGTGCATGCGTACTATTGTAGTAGACCATTTTCAGAATTGATCTAGGATCTGTAGATAGAGCTAATAACTGCCCTCTAGATCTTCAATCACAACAATGCACAACAGTGAAAATGCTCCTTAACATAACATTTGGAAACTAGTTGTTATTGTTGAGCATTGTTGTCATTGATCTATCAAAGAGCTTTTCCTTAGTTAGAAGTAATCACGGTCCTCTAAATCTTCAATGACAACAATAAAAACTAGTTGTTATTGTTGAGCATTGTTGTCATTGATCTATCAAGGAGCTTTTCCTTAGTTAGAAGTAATCACGGTCCTCTAAATCTTCAATGACAACAATAAAAACTAGTTGTTATTGTTGAGCATTGTTGTAATTGATTTATCAAGGAGCTTTTCCTTAGATATAGAAGTAATCACGGACCTTTAAATCTTCAATGACAACAATAAAAACTAGTTTTCAAATTTTATGTCAAAGCGCATAATTCATTGAGGTGCATTGTTGTCATTGAAGATTTAGAGGACCGTGAATAATGACTTAGCAGGGATGTAGAAGTAATCACGGCCCTCTAGATAAATTCTGAATATAATCTATTAAACTGTCGCTTGTCTTTGTGCTATAGGATTCAAAGAAGTATAAAAACTCAGCCACAGTGGGTACGCGAGCCACAGTCTTAGCAGTAGCACACTTGTCTTATCTGCGTGCTAAAGTTTAGCCGTCTTAGATCATGTTCTAATTATATTCCCGTGTTGTTTTCCTCGCCTCGCCACATGTTTTATCATGTGTGTGTGCGGTACTCGGCAGAGATAAGTTGCAGCCGTATAGGGCACTTGCAACTGACGTCACAACCGAACTACAACAATATAACAAATGAATCGAACTGATGGACAAACAATTCGAGCTGTCAAAATAATAAAATTGCAACATTATATGAAGAAAACAAGGTATATGGCGAGGTATGGCTATAGTAACTGCTCACCAGTTAAAACGTTTAATTATTGATGGGCAACCAAGTTGTGATAGTTTTGTATGTTTCTTGTATAATTGTTTTGAAGATTTGTTTTCAAAATCAGAATATTTTATTGTAATTGACAGCTTGTTGTTTGTCCATCGATTCATTTCATTTGTTTCATTGTTGTAAATCAAGCTTGCAAGAAGTCATTTAGTATAATGTTCAGTCACTTGGATAACACTATACGACTGTCCGGGCCTCGAACCAAGACTCTTGATTGATACGGAACGGCAAAACGTGTGGCCGGCCCCTTATGCAGTTGTATAATAAACAATGTTGCTGCAAGTTGCTCGGACGGAACATCTAAGAAACTTTTAACTACTGTTTTTTTGTTTTTTGTTTTTTGTTGGAGAAACACAATTCATTAAATTATAAAGAAGCAGGATTACATACTTTCTTCAGTGGATAACTTTTAACATTTTAACATAAAATTAAGACAAGAGCATAAAGGTTGGCAATTCGAAAAGACAATACATAATATATAACATGAGGAAAAAAAGTTGAAAAAAACCAACTACTACTGGTGGAATTATTCATAAAGTATTCCCGATTTTGGTTTGTTAAAATTACTGTAAAATAGTTTTAAATTGTCCCAAAAGAAAATGAAAATATGTAATTCTTCTATAGAGAATGTAATGCTCTTTCTTATAAATGTGTTTTTTTTTTATTCCAATAAATATTTCCGTCTTGCAGTTGTTCTTAATTAGGTGTGGAAGATGTCCAGCAACATCATCAAATTGCGAAAGGTAATCAAGAACATCTGAAAAACGAAAATATTGATTAGAACAAAGAAACATTCATAAGAAAGAGAGCTCAATTCCCTACAGGATGTGACATATTATGTTGTTTTGCGTTTGGGGCAATTTGAACACGCTTGGGCATACAGCCTTAATAAAATAAAAAAAACTAAAACATAATATTGTTTGCAATGCTTTCTCTATGCCCAATTTATATCCATTTTCAAGTTTATGAAAATGTCTATTTTAGGAAGTTACGAATACCTATTGCAGTTAATGTGTTCTTAATTGTAGTATACATTAATATTTTTCCACGTGGTGTTGTTATGTTAACAACAAGATTATCTAGGTATAAAACCTATATTTGGTTCTTGTGTTGACTCAAATCAGTGAGACGACAGATATAGTTTGTATGCTGTAAACTCAAGTGTCTGGGGGCGACAGATAGCTGTGAACCCAAGGTGTCCGCCGAGCGGCGCGTGGCAAACTTTTCTCTACGGGTGTCGCGGAAAATATCGGGAAAGTGTCTTTTCCGTCGCGTTGCCATGGGGATGACGCGACATCCCACGGGTTGTGTTGCTGACGAACGCTGACTGCGGCTGATTGAACTCTCTGCGTTCCAGGTTGTTGTCGGACATAGAGATCTCTTTGGGCTCAGCATGGATTCAAGGAAACATCATTTTTCGTAGGAATACTTGGGAGGCTATTCCCGAAAGTTGACAATACTCACTCTAAGGGATATCTATACGTGGTTGTCACTTGCTATTGGCTGATTGCTGTGGCGGACCGCGTGGAAAACACTCTAGCAGCCAATAGCAAGTGATAACCACGTAGATCACTTGCTATTGGCTGATTGCTGTGGCGGACCGCGTGGAAAACACTCTATCAGCCAATAGCAAGTGATAACCACGTAGATATCACTTGCTATTGGCTGATTGCTGTGGCGGACCGCGTGGAAAACACTCAATCAGCCAATAGCAAGTGATAACCACGTAGATATCACTTGCTATTGGCTGATTGTTGTGGCGGACCGCGTGGAAAACACTCAATCAGCCAATAGCAAGTGGTATCTACGTGGTTATCACTTCCTAACTTCCTATTGGCTGATTGCTGTGGCGGACCGCGTGGAAAACACTCTAGCAGCCAATAGCAAGTGATAACCACGTATAGATAATAGATATCACTTGCTATTGGCTGATTGCTGTGGCGGACCGCGTGGAAAACACTTAATCAGCCAATAGCAAGTGATGTCTACGTGGTTATCACTTCCTAACTTCCTATTGGCTGATTGCTGTGGCGGACCGCGTGGAAAACACTTAATCAGCCAATAGCAAGTGATGACCACGTAGATATCACTTGCTATAAATAAATAAATAAATAAATTCACATTTAGAGTCTACCCACTCAGTAACTAAACTGATTTGCAGTGGGGGACTTTAATTTAAAGTGACTAAACCAACCCTGTAGGCTTCGAACACCATCTACGTGGTTGTCACTTCCTAACTTCCTATTGGCTGACTGCTGTGGCGGACTGCGTGGAAAACATTTAGCCAATAGCAAGTGATATCTATGTGGTTATCACTTGCTATTGGCTGATTGCTGTGGCGGACCGCGTGGAAAACACTCATTCAGCCAATAGCAAGTGATACAGAGCCTCCTCTTACGACTGGCAGAGTCACCCTGTGTCTTTTCTATCCCGCGGGGTATCAAACACACTTTATCGATTTTTTAAAATTTCGATTGTCGATATTTTCAATTGTCGATCTACGTGTGCGTCGATCTCTAGTATCGATCCCTCTCGTCGACCTGCGAGTGATCGTTGCCCCCCATCGCGGACAATGTTAGACAGTCCCAGAGCGCGGCTCGCACAACCACGTCGCAGGCGGAAGACGGTATTTAAACTATTCCGGGGCATCCTATATTTATATTTTCTATTTACTTATTTATAGTGTTGCCGCTTCCTGGCTCCGAGCGGCGGCTATTTGCGCCTCGCACGTACTCCCACATGTTGAGTGTCACGTGACTGTAGAGTGTGGAGTGTGGACCACCGGACCACACGGCTATTCTGGTAGTCGCCGTCAGTACCGACAACACCCTTAGGTGGCCGGGCGCTGTCCCGGGGCGACTCTGCCAGTCGTGAGAGGGGACAAAAGAGACCCTGTCATGCGCCTTTCCGCCCCCATTGTCTTATTTAAGACTCGTTCTTCCTCCCACTTGGCCCTGTCCTCCCTTGCTGGACTCCCCTTATGATGACCCCCTCGATGTATAATGGATGTGATTCGGAAGTTGTCATAATAGTCAAGCAAAAAACTACTCAGTTAAGCAGCGTCTGTATGCAGTTAAACTTTAGCAACATTTCAGCAGTGTAAGTTTAGCAGTTAACATGTAGTTACTCAGTTAAGCAGCGTCTGTATGCAGAGTTAAACTGAAGTACCAAGTTAAGCAGTGCAAGTTTAGCAGTAAACATGTATAGTTACTCAGTTAAGTAGCGTCTGTATGCAGTTAAACTTAAGCACCAAGTTAAGCATGTGCAAGTTTAGCAGTAAACATTTAGTTACTCGTCTGTATGCAGTTAAGCTTAAGCACCAAGTTAAGCAGTGCAAGTTTAGCAGTAAACATGTAGTTACTCAGTTAAGTAGCGTCTGTATGCAGTTAAACTTAAGCACCAAGTTAAGCAGTGCAAGTTTAGCAGTAAACATGTAGTTACTCAGTTAAGTAGCGTCTGTATGCAGTTAAACTTAAGCAACAAGTTAAGCAGTACAAGTTTAGCAGTAAACATGTAGTTACTCAGTGAAGCAGCGTCTGTATGCAGTTAAACTTAAGCACCAAGTTAAGCAGTGCAAGTTTAGCAGTAACATGTAGTTACTCAGTTAAGTAGCGTCTAAGCAGTGCAAGTTTAGCATTAATATTAAACATGTAGTTACTCAGTGAAGTAGCGTCTGTATGCAGTTAAACTTAAGCAACAAGTTAAGCAGTGCAAGTTAGGCAGTAAAAATGTAGGTACGCAGTTGAGCGTCTGCTTGTAGCTAAGCACCAAATTAAGCAGTACATATGTAGCTAAGCATTCAGTTAAGCAGCAAGTTCGTGGTATCGCGGCGAGTCTTCTTTCAGCAAGTCAAGCAGCATCTGCATGTAGTTTAGCAGTAAACATGTAGTTACGCAGTTGAGCAGTGGTATCTCGGTAGAGGGCGTGCGATGACATTAAGCCAGGCGGGCTATTAATAGACTCACTCGTGTTTTGTGGGTCACGCAGCCAACGCAACACGGAATATCGCTCCTCGGAAGCACGACAGCCTCGGCTGGTAAATAAATAAATAAGTAAATAAATACATACAGGCTTAGTAGGTCTACAGGGATACTCGGATGCTCAATAGGCTTAGTATGTACAGGCTTAGTAATTTGGCCGTACGCAGAGTTAAGTGTCAAGTTAAGTACAGATTTGTTGCTATGGAATTGTTTAATTACCTATATGTTATTTTCCATAAGAAGAACAAACTCTATAGTAGCCATAAACAAAACACATACTTAACCCGACTGTGCATTCCGCTCTGCAGAGGGCAGGGGCTAAGTACACTCATCACCAGATAGACTATTTGGGTTGTTCCTTGGTCATGTGTGTATATGTATATTCCTTTTCTGCTTCCAATGGAAAACGTCCAGTGCAAGTTTGGGCTGTTTTTTTTTTTTTTTTTTTCTGAGATCGACTTAATTTGATCAATATAGTACTATTTAGAGTCATAAAGATAATTAAAACACGTTGATTAGGCGCGTTTTTTTACGGTGAGAATAGAATACCCGTCCACCTTAAAAACTTTGCAACTGTTGACGCTTCAAACGCCCCGATATAGTTCCTGTCTGTGATTGGCTGACTGAATCAACTTCGCGTCGCCTCACTAACCTCTTTGATAGTTTTCCTCCACTACAACAACTACAATTATCACAAATTTGTTGATATTATGGACAAGCCCATCGACAAATTAACATTGCAAAACAAATGTAGGATGATACAAGCTATGCCCGTGCGTGGTCACTGCCCACTAGTTAACATTAGTTACGTCATTTATGTACCTAACATGTATCGACTATCAAACCAAAACTACAAATTTCCGCTGGTGGTGGGCTCACTTAGGCCTACATTTACACCAAAGCGCCGTCAGCAGACCCACTCACTCTGTTCCAAGCTTTATAAAGTTGAGAAACTGTAAGAATGACGGCCCCCTCCATATCCCCTCCACAGCTACCCGACCCCCCTCAACGCCGTGACAACCTGACAAAATGAAATACGTAACTGAAAACCAGTTTGTTTCAGTTGTTCAGATTGTTGTTTCACGGAGTTGAGGGGGGTCGGGTTGCTGTGGAGGGGATAAGGAGAGGCCCGTCATTCTTACAGTTTCTCAACTATACTATGCTCCAATCAAAAGTATTCTCATGCTTACTACATAGCCGAGTCCAATGGTACCAACACAGATTCACTATACGTGGTACCAACTTAATTTTCTACTTCTATCTAGTTTCTATCATCGAGCAGGGCCATTAGGGATCATTTACAACCTTCCGTTGGTCACCTGGAACGGTGGGCGTGGCAAAAGACGTGCGCACTCTACCCGGCGGGCGGCAGACTGCATTTACAAATGTGTGAAAGATAGAACGGCATGAATCTGTCGATTTTCGTGGAATTATCGCGGTTGAAAACTTAGCCAGGAGATGATGATCTGAGGTCGGTATGCGAATACTTACGTTGGGGCTACTATATATAGTTAGTTAGTTATGTCTTTCAGTATTCGTCAAACTGTGTAAAAATATCAGATTCTTTTTTTTTTATATACTTCATTGATATTTGGGCTTAACGTCTCATAGTTTTACAACCTGGCTAATTGAGACGATGAGTGAGTGGATGAAATATGAAAATGAAATGGAGGGTTTTGGAGGAAAGGGGCAAGTAGGAGGGATGGGGAGGAAACGTGAAAGAAGAGGAAAAGGAAAAGGAAGAGGAAAAGGAAGAGGAAGAGGAAAAGGAATGGAGATTTTATACTTAATGAGAACAGCTTTGTGTATAAGTGTGAAGTGTCACAGCTAGCTAGACTGAGATCGTTCAGCAGGTATAATAGCGTGTTACTGCGCACCGTAGGTTGCTAATCTGTAAATACCGTTACGGCCGATGATTGAATGATTGCTACGTTTTGTATATTATATACGGTGCAGCGAGAACCAATCAGATCATCGCATTGTAATTATACCTTGTTATACGTCATCTTCTGCGCAACCATTGGATGTTAATTGGTCTAGAATCGAATACAGGTATTGAAATGTCGATTGTCAATGTGCTGGGTTTTGGAGGAGTTGCTTCTGTATGTTCCTGTCATATGATACGTTAGGGCTGGCTACCAGTAGTGACAGTACAGTAGTACAGTAGTAGCACAGTAATTGTCAAATGAGGCCCATACTTGTTTGAATTTGTAAAAAAATTGTCTTATAATATCTTCTTGGGTTTGCTTTAGGTGGATCTTAATATTTTGTTTGATGTGCAAGAGATGCTTTTTGCTGTGCAATGAGTTTTCTGTTTAGCAAAAATTCATCATTAAAATGTGGCACGTTAGCAATTGAAAAATTAACAAAGACACGAAAACATGTACATCTTTAATTTGATGTCAATACTTGCACAAACATAGTGAAAAGTACGTTTGAAAAAAAAAGGTAAACCCGCAAAAATAATTTTGCAATTGTTGTACACTCATTTCGTGTAATACATTCGGGTAAATTTGGTGTTAGGTTATCTCTCTTGACCCTCTAAGTATGTATGACATTTACAAAAATACCATCCATACACCATTTTGAAATGCTTATAAATACCACCATGCATTGTTGCATTATGAATAGTCAACCGGTCAACCCTTATGTCAATCGAAAGAGATACACCGTATTCAAAAAACACAGCAACGAAGCTACTCCAGTGTAGTTGTTTTAGATTTGTAAGTTGTATTTACCAGAACTTTGTGAATAGCCGGCTAAAGTTGGCAACGTTGCGCTCGGAGAGTTTCCGTCGAGAGTAAGTGCGAGAATTGGCAACGCTGTAATCGAGGGAGTTTGTGTATACGTCGACGTCACTGTGCATATTTTTGCATTGGCGAAAATAGAACGAAACAGCTTCTTCGTTGTCGGACGCCGGCCGAGTCGGTTGGTTGCCATTGGTCGGTGAATCCAGCGCGGACAGACGTCATAGCATGAGGAAAGGAAGCGCTGTTTACTAAACAACAATCGGTGCAGGCAGCTCTAAATTTTTTTGCAAAGAATTTCAGAGCAATATTTCAGTTTTTTTGGTCCCTTTAAACTACTTTGAGCTTTGAGGCATCGGGAAACGTTATTCTTAGTATTATGTATTATTGCGTTTGTACTTTGTGAGATATTTCGTCTGAAAACGGCCGAAAGTAGCTCACAAGGACCCTCCACCCACGAGCCTCCCCCTCTACCCACTACCCTCCACCCCCCACTCTCCACCTCTACCCACTACCCTCCATGACCATAAGTAATTGGCATCCGAATACAATTACTCGAGTCTAGTGCAGTGGATTTCAAAGTTTGCCTAGGTTATATAAAATCCGCACTTTGTACATAATGGATCTACATAGAGGGTTGTTTTAGAAAATTAAAAAAAAAATCGATAATTACAGCAACAAATAAAGCACCAAAACATCTTTAGTGGGTAGGGTATATTGGAATATATATCCAACCAACATTTTGGTCCTCAATACTAAAAAAAAAAAAATCCAAGCGGTTGTATATAATTTGCTTTTATAAAAATAAAATATGCAAGACAACTTGTCATCAATGAATTAGGCCACGAGAGGCCATAAAGGCCACGAGCCAGAAGGGCCAGCCAGGACAGTTCTGATCACATGTGAGCTAAGCCGGCCACTGTCTGTAGTTATAACACGTGGAGGAATGCGAGCCCGCCGGCCACGGAGCCCACGACCTCGCCGTTGTTGCATCTAGGGTCATCGCGACGTGTGGCGCTTCACCCCCCCCCCCCCCGTACCCCGGCCACGCAGGTGCCTCGCCGTGGTGTTCTAAGTTAACAGGCGGAAGAACACTTTCTTTTTTTTATGTATAATATGATTTTTGTGTTTGTATTTTCTTGCAATCTACAACAAAATAAACCTATTCTATTGTAACTCGGGTTTTGGTTCCTGAATAGCTTAGCTTTTTCTCTAATCTCTAATGTGACGGATTTCATCGGTAGAAAACAAAATAATGACACAATGTATACGTGATTTATTTTACGAACTTTGACAAATGGAAAATTTAAACTAATTGTTATTTCAATGACTTCTCGCAGCACCAATCACGTCTGTCTGTCTGTCTGTCTGTCTGTCTGTCTGTCTGTCTGTCTGTCTGTCTGTGTGTGTGTTATCTCGCCCCCCCTCCCCCCCCCCCTCGCAGAGATAAGACCTCCAAAGGTCGCTGTGTTCAGATTATAGTGTTGGCTTCCGTCCCTCTGTTTGCTCTCATTTTCATGGCTTACATAACCTACTGTTATACAAACTGAGAACCGGGATGGATTCTTGGTGATAAGTTCGTTAGTGTGTCACTATTGCCTCACGTGTGTCTGTTGACCGGTGTGAGTTAAAAAAAAAGAATTAATTTCGGTTCTAAATTTTAAAATATTGGTCTTGTAAGAATAAAAGCTGTACATTTGAGCTGTTTTATACGTATAAATTGTCTATGTTTTTCTACGCGTAAAGGCCCGTCTGGGTCCGGGATAGAAGAGGCCCAGAGTCACTCTGCTAGTCGTAGGAGGCGACGAAAGGACACCCTGTCCCTTTCCTCCCCACTGTCTCACTGAAGATTTCTCCTCCCATGGACTTGGCCCTGCCCGCCCTCCCTTGCTGGACTATGACGACCCCCGCGATGTGCAACGGATCCGATTCGGACATGTGACGTTTTTTCATCTAAATCCTCACCAGTCATCGTCTCGATTAGCCAAAGTTGCAAAAATATGGGCGTAAAACTCAAATATCATCATCATCATCATCATCATTTGCGCGTAAACTGTTCATTGATGATTTACCTACTACACTACGTCATCAATGAGACATCAATGAGACACATCAATGAGACAGTCTCCCACGACACAAGAGGAAGTAATATACTTTAGTTGTGACACGCGAAAATCAGACAAAACAACACAAACATCTATAATTTAATCAGGTTTTGTATTGTTCAGTATAAAATGTCGCAAGAAAATACTTATGACAAGAGAAGATGTTTCTAGATACTCGCTTTTAAAAGAGTTAAACTCTAAAGGTGGGTTTCACTTTCGTCTACAGTGAATTTGCATGATTATATGTTGTGTGTAGTGCGTATCTGTAACTATGTACGGGAACATCTAAAGGCTGGTCCACACAAGGTCCACACAGATTTTGAAGACATAATGCATAAGTTTTTAAGACGTTGTTTTAAAAACAACAATGAAAACAATGTCTTAAAACTAAAACTTTGTGTGAACGGCAGTACGTGTTTGTATGATCCAACTTTACGACTACGCGTTAAACCTTAAATCGTATGTCTTTAAAATCTGTGTGGACCAGCCTTGAAGCATAGAATGTCTACTAGTTTGAAACGGACTCCAACAAAGCAATAACCTGTGGAGTGTAGACAGGAATTTGAGACAGTGGATTGTTTAATGATGGTATCTATTCCCCACGAAACTTCTTAGTACCCACCAATAGAGCTGGCTCAGCGGTATAAGACGCTAGACTCTACAATCCTCGTATATAATAAAACATCAATTTTCGTATCGCAATTATTTCTTTATTCATTCATTAGTACCGAATTTCGGGGTGGTTTCGCGGACCACAGTGTGCGAACCTCTGCAGTAAACAGTAAACAAGCATGTATAGTTGTCCCAAGACTATACCTTACGGATGCTTTTGTCATAGACGAGGGGCTCGTAGCCAATCAGCGATCAGTATTTGCGCTGGGTTGTCTCGGGCGGTTCGCTGGTTGGCTACGAGTAGTGCCTCGCCTGTGACGAAAGCAACCGTAAGGTATAATAATAATTTTTTGTAGGAATACCTGTTATAGGGTGCACACCAGCTTTACCTGATGTGCCCCTCTTCAGGTGTCTAACTAGGTTATTAGGGTGTTTGGATATAGTTGGGAAGGAATGTCCGAGGGCTGTTAGTAGGACTCATTCGCCTTTACGATTGAGGGAAACCTCGCGGAAAAAAACTTGAGTCAGGACTGCTGGTGGCCGGAATCGAACCGGCGACCTCCCGAATTAGAGTCTCGGGTCTTACCGCTGAGCTACCTCAAGGTAGTCTAGGGGTGAGTTGTGCACGCGGGTCCTAAGCGTGACGGACACCCCCGCAACAACCAACGCAACGGGGGAAAGTGTCCACCCCCACCCCCCAGCTTACCTCGCGTCTCGTCTCGTCGTCTCGGTCGATAAAGTGACTCACTTGAGTCTCGACCTTGACCGTGGTCGCGTGCCCCAAGAAGTAGTCACGGAAACCCCCCATTAGTCATCATAGCGCGGTGACCTTGGGAGGGGGGTGACCGGAAGCTCGTGTCCACGCTGCCGACCAATCAGCATCGACCTCGTTCATTCATGCGGCCATTGGTCGATCGATAACTCTCGATAGGTATTGCATTATATAGAGATGGCTGTGCTAGATATCGTCATCGCTGTCAATCGATGAACACATTGATTTCATCACAGAAACTAAAATAGCCACACACAATAAAAGAAAATGGTCGCCGAAGGCTAAATAGTTAGGTAGTCTTGCATTATGTCAATATTTTCAATTTAAATTGATTTCACAGAAACTAAAATAGCCACAAACAAAAGAAAATGGTCGCCGAAGGCTAAATAGTTAGGTAGTCTTGCATTATGTCAATATTTTCAATTTAAATTGATTTCACAGAAACTAAAATAGCCACACACAATAAAAAAAAATGGTCGCCGAAGGCTAAATAGTTAGGTAGTCTTGCATTATGTCAATATTTTCAATTTAAATTGATTTCACAGAAACTAAAATAGCCACACACAATAAAAGAAAATGGTCGCCGAAGGCTAAATAGTTAGGTAGTCTTGCATTATGTCAATATTTTCAATTTAGATTGATTTCACAGAAACTAAAATAGCCACAAACAAAAGAAAATGGTCGCCGAAGGCTAAATAGTTAGGTGGTCGTCTTGCATTATGTCAATATTTTCAATTTAGGATTGAATTTTGTATTGTAAATTACGTCACTTGAGACATATGTACGACCGAATACTTTGGAACCGGACTGAAGAGCGAAGTGGATACACATGAAGTGTAGCTACCCAAATGGATACGACGAACTCGATTTCGGGCTCGCATCAACGCACTTGATAGGATAGGACTGAGTACGCGGTTTTTTCCGGTACGGTACAGCTATTTTGCCCAGACCGAACCGAGTCGGTTCGGTACCGTTTTCTAGGTGTTTACATGGGTACCGAGTACGAAGAACTCAGTCAACTCCGTCCGTACCGAGTGCTTCATGTAAACTATAGGCAGTGGTGTATTATCCTAAAATATAAAGTGCCTAGGCGGTCGAATTTACTTGTGAACAGGTGGGGGCGGGAGGGGGGGTTGGGGGGGGTCAATTGCTGATGTTAATACTACATGGGTTCTTGAACTTTAAACAACAGTACTGTGAAAAAGCGCCTAGGCTAGCCTAGCCTCCAAATAAAAGTGCCTAGGCCCGCCTAGGCTCGAATACACCACTGACTATAGGCTAATAATTGTTGTATAGCTGCATTTGATTGGACTCGGTCGTTGTGGACTTGGGAGCCAATGTGAGGCGACCTTATACTTCTAAGTTCACTGAAACTCTGCTACGAGTCTAAGATGACCTTGATGAGATATGAGGGAATGCTTATTGGTGCAAGTTTATAAACTTTATAAACTGTATATAGACATCTTCTACAAATACCAGAGAGGGAGACGATTCTGAACTTTCGAAAGTAACTATAGTTTCATTTCTGTGTACAGAAGTATAACAAAGTTTTGCATTCTTTATTTCCGCGATGTGACTTCATAAGTCATAGCTATGTAAACAACGTTGTTTACGAATGAATCTGTTACGTATACGTCTGCTTGAAAAAAATAACGTATTCCTTGTTTACTTCTTGAGGAAATCAATGTCAGAACCATGTTTCTAAAACACGCGGGAAATGTTTTGAATTAATGAGTGAAGTACGTGTTTGTGTGTAGCACAGTCACACTATCACTGTAAACCTTCTACAGCGGTTGTTCCTCTCTTTGTTTCAGAGGACCTGGGTTCATTCCGCAGCGTTGAGATCACTTCGGCCTTTTCACATCTTCCACAGAAAGGTGAGTCTCATTCGTCGTGACACTGTGTTTGGTAGAAAGAAACAACCCCGTCTGAATTAGTTAGCTAGCTAGTAAGCTAGTTAGTTAGCTAGTTAGTAAGTAAGTAAGTAAGTAAGTAAGTTGGTTAGTAAGTTAGTTTCCGTCCCATTCCGTCCCGATAAGGATTGATCATTTGATCATCATCATGCAAAATTGCGAATAGTATACTATTCTTTCATGTTAAATCCCTAGTAACTATGAATAGTAAACCTGAATAGTTTTGTCCAAATTTACTATAGCACGTAGTTTTGTAATAGTAATCTCAAAAGTGTTTTTCTCATTTTTTCACAAGGGAACAGTCACTATTATGACGAATGCATCGGTAAAGTTGTTTCGCGATAATGCGTAGAAACAATTTCAGATAAACAAATGGCCGTACTAACTTGTTGACCACAACACGACTCGGTGTGATTGCTGCGTCGTCTTGAGGTGTTGCCGTCCTGTTATCATTCTTCCTGTTCGTGGTGAGGTCAACGCAAATATAGCTCGGATGTTGCGAGGGACTGCGGTGCGATCCCTCAATGGTTCTGCCACAGTCTTGTCCCGAGGGTTTCCTCAGTCGTATGGCTCCTCAAGGGTTCTGCCACAGTCTTGTCTCGAAGGTTTCCTCAGTCGCATGGTTCCTCAAGGGTTCTGCCACAGTCTTGTCTCGAAGGTTTCCTCAGTCGTGTGGTTCCTCAAGGGTTCTGCCACAGTCTTGTCTCGAGGGTTTCCTCAGTCGTGTGGTTCCTCAAGGGTTCTGCCACAGTCTTGTCTCGAGGGTTTCCTCAGTCGTGTGGTTCCTCAAGGGTTCTGCCACAGTCTTGTCTCGAGGGTTTCCTCAGTCGTGTGGTTCCTCAAGGGTTCTGCCACAGTCTTGTCTCGAGGGTTTCCTCAGTCGTGTGGTTCCTCAAGGGTTCTGCCACAGTCTTGTCTCGAGGGTTTCCTCAGTCGTGTGGTTCCTCAAGGGTTCTGCCACAGTCTTGTCTCGAGGGTTTCCTCAGTCGTGTGGTTCCTCAAGGGTTCTGCCACAGTCTTGTCTCGAAGGTTTCCTCAGTCGTGTGGTTCCTCAAGGGTTCTGCCACAGTCTTGTCTCGAGGGTTTCCTCAGTCGTGTGGTTCCTCAAGGGTTCTGCCACAGTCTTGTCTCGAGGGTTTCCTCAGTCGTGTGGTTCCTCAAGGGTTCTTCCACAGTCTTGTCTCGAGGGTTTCCTCAGTCGTGTGGTTCCTCAAGGGTTCTGCCACAGTCTTGTCTCGAGGGTTTCCTCAGTCGTGTGGTTCCTCAAGGGTTCTGCCACAGTCTTGTCTCGAGGGTTTCCTCAGTCGTACAGTTCCTCAAGGCTTCTGCCACAGTCTTGTCTCGAGGGTTTCCTCAGTCGTGTGGTTCCTCAAGGGTTCTGCCACAGTCTTGTCTCGAGGGTATCCTCAGTCGTGTGGTTCCTCAAGGGTTCTGCCGCAGTCTTGTCTCGAGGGTTTCCTCAGTCGTACGGTTCCTCAAGGGTTCTGCCGCAGTCTTGTCTCGAGGGTTTCCTCAGTCGTACGGTTCCTCAAGGGTTCTGCCGCAGTCTTGTCTCGAGGGTATCCTCAGTCGTACGGTTCCTCAAGGGTTCTGCCACAGTCTTGTCTCGAGGGTATCCTCAGTCGTACGGTTCCTCAAGGGTTCTGCCACAGTCTTGTCTCAAGGGTATCCTCAGTCGTGTGGTTCCTCAAGGGTTCTGTCACAGTCTTGTCTCGAGGGTTTCCTCAGTCGTATGGTTCCTCAAGGGTTCTGCCACAGTTTTGTCTCGAGGGTTTCCTCAGTCGTGTGGTTCCTCAATGGTCTGCCACAGTCTTGTCTCGACGGTTTCCTCAGTCGTATGGTTCCTCAAGGGTTCTGCCACAGTCTTGTCTCGAGGGTTTCCTCAGTCGTGTGGTTCCTCGAGGGTTCTGCCACAGTCTTGTCTCGGGGTTTTCCTCAGTCGTACGGTTCCTCAAGGGTTCTGCCACAGTCTTGTCTCGAGGGTTTCCTCAGTCGTATATGCTCAACAAAGACTGTTCGTTTCACGCACGATGTTTCTCGGCAAATCACCACATTCCTATCACTCTTTTATACATACGTACAGGAGAGTCCCACTCGGTAATCTTTGGTAGAATGCACAAGCCTTGTTGTAGATGATGCCTACAATACACACCCTTTCCTCTATCACCCCCCGACGTTCATGCAATCATATTTGTCGTGTACGTCGCTAAACTAACTGAAACTGAAGTAACTAGAACTAACTAACTGAAGAAGAAGGATGAAGGTTGTGTTCTTCTTCTTGTTTCAGACATGGCTCGCGACTCTCCCTCCGACAGCCAGACGTAAAACTAACTAACTGATGAATGTTGTGTTCTTCTTCTTGTTTTAGACATGGCTCGCGACTCTCCCTCCGACAGCCAGACGGTGGCCAGACATAACGAGCACAACAACCACAACAACAGTTACCACATTGATCCGGGGCTACACGAGCAGACCTTCCAACAGCAGATACTACAGGTAGGAAGCCCACTGGTGGACAGTTCAAAACCCATGATTGGGATGGGTACATACATCAAAAACGTAGGAACGGAATTAACAGCGTACTTTGGTTTCGTAAGCTCTACATATTAATGAATGAGCTCTAAAATGTGTCTTACATTATAATGAGTACGGTTTTTATTTCTAATCAATTTTATTACTAATTATCAATTTAATAATCAAAGTAAGTACGCTAATGGTTATATAATATTTCATTCAGTCTGTGGGGCTTACCAAAACACAGCGCGCTGTTGATTCGGATTTTTTATTTCAAAGTCCATTCTTGAGACATGATTTAAAAATGAAAATTTTGTGCGGTGTTTGACGTAGAGGTACCGCTCCCGCAATGTGGGTGACCCGCACCCGCCAATTTCGTGTGATATCCACAGATATTCAGGAGGCTAATGTATAATGTTATAGGGCTACATACGTATAATTCCGCCGATATATACAACCTAATGCTACGAGTAACATTCATTTAGTCACAGTTTGAAGGGTGTTTAGTTATTTTCGGCGTCCGTCCGTCAACGATTGGCGGAAGATTCAGACAGCATTGACGTTTACAACCTCCGTTTACGACAAAGAGTCCCCGCTTTGAGCTTGTAACAAATAATAATTTTATAGGTTCTCCATGCGAAAACGGCGCGCCGTTAAACTGCGCTTGACAGCACAAGTTTAAATCGTCCTCCTGAAAAAAAAACGAAAAAAAAACAATCCTTTTTAAAAATAAATAAATTCGTATGTAGAGTCTATCCACTCAGTATAACGAGACTGATTTTCATTGGGGGACTTTAATTTAAAGCGATTAAACAAAATCCTGTAGGCTCCGAACACCATCGACGAGTGACCGATAACCAATCAAAGATCGATATTTGAATTATGAACTGTAAAATATGTGAATCGGTGATTGGACAGTGCGAACATCTACGGATCCTAGATCAATTCTGAAAATGGTGTATTGATTACGGTGAAGATTTCGAAGGATGGTCTATTATTTCATTTTAGATAGTATTATTTGCAACCGCCAGGAATTCACTTTGAAACGACTGTAGGTACAAAAAACAAAAGAATGAAGGGCTGTTACAAACCACTTGCCATGTTTGGATAACAAAAAACAATAAAACTTGCAAAACTCTATTTTACTTGCCTCTAATATCACGCACCACGGTATTCGTGCTATATAACAATGCGGCTCGCTCGAGTTCACATCCACTGTTTTTACGTCGGCCACTTGAAAACTGTTCCGAGAACGATCCAACCTGTGATGGTTTCCGGGAAACAAGAGACGATCGCCGACCTGCACAACTATTCCAATGGCTTTGCTTAAAACAAACTTCGGTGACGTCATCCATCACTCTACCGTGCGCATGCCCTTAAGTCCTTTGCAACGAAATACATGAATAATATCTCCAAAACTAGTTCGGTTACACCTACTTTATGAACCCCTGTTTTAATCAGTGTTTAATTATCTACAATGTAATCCATAATTTAACTATGTTTAATTTCGTGTTGGTCTACTGTACCGTGTTTTTGGTCAGCAGGTGTAGGTTTTTCCAATCTTATAATGTCGTGGATGGGGAATTGCATAATCTTTAAGTCGAAATTACTCAAAAAGTAGACCGGTGACCCCCGTTTATTTTTTTAGATAATTGAAAAGCACACTTACGATAGTGTATGTTTTGAATTTCAGCCAAATATCATTATTGGTCGGCCCCGCCGTGACGTCACGCAGTGTTTCCGTGGTCGGGCTCGCGCCTCGCGCTGCGCCCGTTTCGCAATGTTATTTCGTGTGTTTACTCATGAATATCTCCAAAACAAGTTCGGTTACATCTACTTTTCTAACCCCTGTTTTAATCAGTGTTCTATTAACTACAATGCGATACATAATTTTATCATGTTTAATTTCATGTTTGTGTATTGTACCGTGTTCTTGGTACACAGGTGTAGGTTTTTCCAAACTTACAATGGGGAAGATATGGGAATTGAAATTACTCAAAAAGTAGACCGGTGACCCCCGTTTATTTTTTTAGATACTTGAAAAGCACACTTACGATAGTGTATGTTTTGAATTTCAGCCAAATATCATTATTGGTCGGCCCGCCGTGACGTCACGCAGTGTTGCCGTGGTCGGGCTCGCGCCTCGGGCCGCGCTCGTTTCGCAATGTTATTTCGTGTGTTTAGTCACGAATATCTCCAAAATGAGTTCGGTTACACCTAATTTTTCAACCCCTGTTTTAATCGGTGTTTAATGATCTACAATGTGATACATAATTTAATTATGTTTAATTTCATGTTGGTTTACTGCAGTGGCGTGCACTCCATAGACGCAAGGGAAGCACTGCTTCCCTTACTAAAATGCTACAGAGTGCTATGTATAAAAGAACACCCGTATACGATTCGCCACGTCTTGAATTCTTTGTATTCTCAAATTTAATTTTCCATTTAGCCATCTTTGCGGCAGTTCTGTTTTGTAAATATACGCGCGTCTAGCTCTGACAGGCAACAAGCCAGCACCCCTTCAGTCCCGACCGCGGCCGAGTATCTCCGACACTGACCGAGGCTCCGGAACGCTGAAATGAATCATGCGTCTTTGGCATTTCGCACGATTACAAAAAATCGGTGTAAAAATATATGTTTCGACTGTCGACCTTAAATCGCGGTAAGTGACAGTGACATTGGTGTGAGGGTTTACTGTGCGTCTTCCAAAGTACCCACAGGGACACTAGTGAACTTTAAAGCACTGAATTTAAGCTAAATGTAGTTTTTCAAGAAAACTAAGTGTGATCGTGTGGGTGAGGTGCGAGTTTTACCTCGGTGTGGACGCTCGTTTGGGAGCTGCGTTCAGAGCGCATGGCCAGTGCAGACGGGAGTGAGCACGTGTTGCAGCCTGCAGTGGCGGGAACAGTAAGTGCAGTAACACGCAACTGTGGTTGCATTTTGGAGGAGCTTCTTAATCGTCAGTTTAGTACACGGAACTTTCAAGACCAAACAAAAACAAAACTAATAATAATAACTGCAAAAAAGTTCCTCCGGCGGCTGGGGCTTTTCCCCAGACCCCGTCCTTGTTTGGGCAAAACCATTGCTTCCCCAAGTTCCATAACCACGGCACGCCACTGGTTTACTGTACCGTGTTTTGGGTCAACGGGTGTAGGTTTTTCCAATCTAACAATGGGGTGGATAGGGGAATTGCGTAATCTTTAAGTCGAAATAACTCAAAAAGTAGGCCGGTGACCCCCGTTTGTTTTTTTCGATAATTGAAAAACACACTTACGATAGTGTAGTTTGTAGATTTTAGCCAAATATCATTATTGGTCGGGCCCGCCGTGACGTCACGCAGTGTTGCCGTGGTCGGGTTCGCGCCTCGCGGTGCGCCCGTTTCGCTATGTTATAGTTAAGAAAGTGTAAGAATGACGGCCCCCTCCTTATCCCCACCACTGCTACCCGACCCCCCTCAACTCCGTGACAACCTAACAAAATGAAATGCGTAACTGAAAATCAGTTTGTTTCAGTTGTTCAGTTTGTTGTTTCACGGAGTTGAGGGGGGGGTCGGGTAGCAGAGCAGTGGTTGTGATAAGGAGGGGGCCGTCATTCTTACAGTTTCTCAACTATATTTCGTGTGTGGAGTGCTCGGGAGCAATTGGAATGCGGTAGACCGTAGACCCATCGATCCAGGTGTCATCAAATCAAACCGCGAGCATCCCTGCTTCCAATGCAGAAGGTCCCGGGTTCAAATCCCGCTTCAGGTAGAAGTTTTTTAACTTCTAATGTGGATTCAATTCCATTACTTCTTGGCTGCGGAATAAGTAAACGGTGACTTTGGAGCCGTTCTAGCAACGAAGGAAGCACTCAATAAATTCAAAGTTGTTCTGAATCGGCCTTGTTGATTCTGGCATTTGTCCGCAGGTGTTCGCACTGTCCAATCACTCATTCATATGTTTCGTATTTGAAATATCGATCTTTGATTGGTTATCGCTCACTCGTCGATGGTGTTCGAAGCCTCAGTTTAAATTAAAGTCCCCCACTGCAAATCAGTTTAGTTACTGAGTGGGTAGACTCTAAATGTGAATTTATTTATTTATTTATTTATTTAACTAATGACAAAACTAAATTCTCTTTCGATTAGTTATGAGTAAAATTGTGCGCGTTTACTAAAACTAAGACCATCCCGATGCCTTCCAATGAGTACTGCAGAGCAGCTCGAGTGTGAGAGAGATTGGTCACTTGTCACGCGTCTGTCTGTGTCAAACGAGAAACAAAGGAGGTTCTGGGTAATCAAGGAACAGGATGTGGAGCTATAGCTAATCTCCTGGCGGGGTTTCGGCGAACCTCAAAGCAAGGTCGGCGGTCCAAACGTCACCGTTTTGTGGGGAGGGGGGCGCTATAAATAAACCTTGTTATTATTCAAATTTACGTTGAGTATGACGCTCGATTTGACAAAAACACATCAACATGGAACGAAAGGAAAAATATAGTTATATGGTTGGTTGGTTTGTTATGAGGCTAAGAAAACATCTACTTTCCTCATTCATTTAATCGCTTGTAAAAGTCGATACTTACTGTCAATCATTGGGGAAACGGGTAGCAAATGTGAGGATATTGCTACGTTTACAGCTACGCGTTGCGAGCGAAGCGAGGGCGCGAGCTCCAATCAGCGGCCGAGTTTCATGCAAAGAAGTTACAAACTCGGCCGCTGATTGGAGCTCGCGCCCTCGCTTCGCTCGCAACGCGTAGCTGTAAACGTAGCATATATGTGAGGATACTATCCACTGCCATCTAGCTTATTGAAACAGGCCCATTAGGGATAATGTACAACCTTGGGTTGGGTACCTGTGTACTCTAATAAGCGGAAGACATTAAACGAATGTGTGAGTGAAAAACACGTCAGGAAGCTGTTGATATTCGGCGAAACAGCGTGCGTGAAAGAGCCAGTAGATAAGGATCGGCGATCGGAATGAGATATATATAATTATGATGTATTAAATTATTAATCAATATAAAGAAAAGTAAAATGTGTCAAACACGGAATATTGTTATAATGTTATAATGTTATATGATTGGTATTATTTTGTTATAAAAAGAAGCGAAAGATAAAATCGGGTTGTTATTCTGCAGTGGGCGGGGCTTAATGCAATCATCAGTGGCATTGACATTACACGCCATGTCGGACTACGCTGTATACACCTCGCCTCGCGTGACTGGCAATAGTGTTACAGCTATTTGGTTCGTGTTCTCTCGTCGCTTAGATAAGGAAATAAATGTTTTATAGGAGTGTCGGCTCTATAGAACCCCACTTGTCGGCTCTATAGGACCCCACTTGTCGGCTCTATAGGACCCCACTTGTCGGCTCTATAGGACCCCACTTGTCGGCTCTATAGGACCCCACTTGTCGGCTCTATAGAACCCCACTTGTCGGCTCTATAGGACCCCACTTGTCGGCTCTATAGGACCCCACTTGTCGGCTCTATAGGACCCCACTTGTCGGCTCTATAGGACCCCACTTGTCGGCTCTATAGGACCCCCTATAGGTCCCCACTTGTCGGCTCTATAGGACCCCACTTGTCGGCTCTATAGGACCCCACTTGTCGGCTCTATAGGACCCCACTTGTCGGCTCTATAGGACCCCACTTGTCGGCTCTATAGGACCCCCTATAGGTCCCCACTTGTCGGCTCTATAGGACCCCACTTGTCGGCTCTATAGGACCCCACTTGTCGGCTCTATAGGACCCCACTTGTCGGCTCTATAGGACCCCACTTGTCGGCTCTATAGGACCCCACTTGTCGGCTCTATAGGACCCCACTTGTCGGCTCTATAGGACCCCACTTGTCGGCTCTATAGGTCCCCACTTGTCGGCTCTATAGGACCCCACTTGTCGGCTCTATAGGACCCCACTTGTCGGCTCTATAGGACCCCACTTGTCGGCTCGATAGGACCCCACTTGTCGGCTCTATAGGAACCCACTTGTCGGCTCTATAGGACCCCCTATAGGTCCCCACTTGACGGCTCTATAGGACCCCACTTGTCGGCTCTATAGAACCCCACTTGTCGGCTCTATAGGACCCCACTTGTCGGCTCTATAGGACCCCACTTGTCGGCTCTATAGGACCCCACTTGTCGGCTCTATAGGACCCCACTTGTCGGCTCTATAGGACCCCACTTGTCGGCTCTATAGGTCCCCACTTGTCGGCTCTATAGGACCCCACTTGTCAGCTCTGTAGGTCCCCACTAGTCGGCTCTATAGGTCCCCACTAGTCGGCTCTATAGGACCCCACTTGTCGGCTCTATAGAACCCCACTTCTCGGCTCTATAGAACCCCACTTGTCGGCTCTATAGGACCCCACTTGTCGGCTCTATAGGACCCCACTTGTCGGCTCTATAGGACCCCACTTGTCGGCTCGATAGGACCCCACTTGTCGGCTCGATAGGACCCCACTTGTCGGCTCTATAGGAACCCACTTGTCGGCTCTATAGGACCCCACTTGGCGGCTCTATAGAACCCCACTTGTCGGCTCTATAGGTCCCCACTTGTCGGCTCTATAGGACCCCACTTGTCGGCTCTATAGGACCCCACTTGTCGGCTCTATAGGACCCCACTTGGCGGCTCTATAGAACCCCACTTGTCGGCTCTATAGGTCCCCACTTGACGGCTCTATAGGACCCCCTATAGGTCCCCACTTGACGGCTCTATAGGACCCCACTACCCACGTAATGGTGGTGTTAGTGTATCCATCCATAATGGCTGCTCCCAGTGGTAGAGCCTGGGTAGGTTAGGTTAGGTAAGGTTAGGTTAGGTTAGGTTAGGTTAGGTTAGGTTAGGTTAGGTTAGGTTAGGTTAGGTTAGGTTAGGTTAGGTTAGGTTAGGTTAGGTTAGGTTAGGTTAGGTTAGGTTAGGTTAGGTTAGGTTAGGTTAGGTTAGGTTAGGTTAGGTTAGGTTAGGTTAGGTTAGGTTAGGTTAGGTTAGGTTAGGTTAGGTTAGGTTAGGTTAGGTTAGGTTAGGTTAGGTTAGGTTAGGTTAGGTTAGGTTAGGTTAGGTTAGGTTAGGTTAGGTTAGGTTAGGTTAGGTTAGGTTAGGTTAGGTTAGGTTAGGTTGGGGTGGGTTAGGTTAGGTTAGGTTTATTCGATTATCGCGGCAACTGTTCGTCGTCGAGTAAACCAGACCGTATCCCGTGATCACCCTCGTTATTCTCTAACAAGGAACAAATTTGTTTGGGAGATACTTTGTCGGGAGTAACTTGCCAAAGGAACTTGCGGGAGTAACTTGCGAGAATAACTTGCGGGAGTAACTCGCGGGATTAACTTGCGGGAGTAACTTGCGGGAGTAACTTGCGGGAGTAGCTTGCGGGAGTAACCTGCGGGAGTAACTTAGTGGAGTAACTTGCGGGAGTAATTTGCGGGAGTAGCTTGCGGAAGTAACTTGCGGAAGTAGCTTGCGGGAGTAACTTGCGGGAGTAACTCGCGGGAGTAACTTACTCGGGTACTGCGGCTGTATATTATGGATTAGAGGCTCAGACGATGTAGATTCGTGTTGCTAGAGTCAGGTCTATATACATAGATTATTTATTAACTCTAAATGTGGTTTCGTAAGAAATAAAACTTAGATTTGAAAAATAACTACGGTTATTATTGGTAAAGTAAATTAATTTACAATTAATTACTAAGTACCCATAACGATAACAAACTTGGTACCAAGTTCTTTTAGTCGACGTCAATGGTGATAAGTGGACAAATAAACACCAACGTAAAGGTAGTATAGTAAGTGACATTTAAATAGATTTATACCGAAATCGATTCTGCGAATTCTAATGTGAAATATCTTCCAAGTTGAAATCTGTGACATATTTGCGTCGTCATGTAGGTTCACGATAAGGTATAGGCCTAATATAATCACTCTATCACTACTTGGAGAGATTGATAAATAAATGTTGACTATGTAATGTATGCGTATTGCGTAGATAGCTCGTTATCACAACAAACAACCACATCATAGGCTCGCTGTTCAAGTGGATTCAAGTTGTCACATGGCGCGTGCATGGGTGGGTGTGGGAAAGTACAAGAATGTGAAGGTAGTCTCAGTCTAGTCTAACTACATTTCGAAAAAATGATAAATCGAAAAAAGATGTTGGAAAAATAATAAATCAAATTTATGTTTTGTCAAGTGGGGCGGACCTATATACGTAATTATCTCGAGTAATGTGGTGTTTCTCGCAGTTGTGTTTATTTCTCCTATTAGAGAGTATGATGCCAATTGAGATTTATGTTCAAATTGATTCTATGTCCCCTTGTTTTCAATAAAATCAGGAGTATACGTTAAAAAGCGTGGTTTGAGAAGTGTTGTGGTGTGGCACGGACCTATATTCGTAATTATCTCGAGTAATGTGGTGTTTCTCGCAGATATGTTTATGTCTCTAATTAGAGAGCCTAATGCCAATTGAGATGTAGTGTTCAAGTCGATTCTACGTCCCTATGTTTTCTTTAAAATCAGGAAGATACGTCCCTCAATTAAAATCAGTCCTTGTACCTGAGTGGTTAGACTCTTATTATGAATTTATTTTTTAGTTTTATTTATTAGAACTAGATTACTTCTTGTTCTATTCAAATCTATTTACAAATAAAGAAGTGCATGATATTCCAATGTTTAAGGGAAGGTTTACCGTAACACTACAAGACAAGTTAAGGACGTAGATAATTATTATTTACATCCTTAACTTGTCTTGTAAGGAAGTAAATAATTATTTACATCCTTAACTTGTCTTGTAGTGTTACAGTACTGGTGTTCACTTAAATATTGGAATGTGATGCTTTTTTTTATTTGTAAATTGATTTTAATATGGATGCTGAAAGGAAAAATGTTGTGTGATGAAGGTAATAACAGGAAATACTCCGAGTTTACGATTTAGTACTGTGTTTATTTTTAGACAAATTACACCTTTGTAGGCCCATCTTATTTCTCAATTAATCTAACTGCTAGGCTATATCACAGAAATAACATCACTATTGTTGATTAGTTTCATTTGTACTCTTCATTGAATTATTCAATTCTTCAACTATTCAAATATTTTCTAATGTTAAACTTATATTTAGTTTATATTGAGACACTTACACTAAGCTTATTTTTATTATTACTAATATTTATCATAATTAATTAATATAATTTGATTTATTTAATAACTTTTAGATAGCAGTTGCCAACATTGTCCTCATAACTTTTGTACTTCTGTAATATATGAACATTGTAATCGATTGTAGCATTTCCACAATCGTCACTTCTTGAAACAAGACACTTTATTATGCTAAAGGTTATGTAAGCAATGATTTGTCGTGGAATCTGCCGCTAAAGATTGACATCTATCTGTTTCAACTATGATATGGTCGAGACTCCACGCTGCTCTTAATGCAACTGATCGGCATTACAAGAAACCAGTTTATAATGACTGTGGAATGTTTTTTTTTCATTGTTTAGTTCTTGGAGATTGTGCTGTGTGTGGTATGTGTTGTAAACCAGACGTATGTTGGTTTGTAATTCCTGCAGAGGTATTTGTATTTGTAGCATCGATGCAGTAAGTAACAGCGGACTGAACAAGAACTTTCATTTCTGTCAATTATCAATAAAATACACTTTTTGGAGTGCCCAGATATTGTTATTGTTTAAAATTTTCGTTCGAATGATCTTTGCCCATAACACTATCATCAATTATTATCAATTTGTTTAAACAGTTACGGTTTGTTTACAGTTTATTGCGGATTACACAGGTTTGTTTTTCAATTTTTTCATTTTCACATTTTGATTATATTATACTATATTACTATCACATGGGTGTTACGGTACTGAATTGAACGTGTGATCGCACTTCCTGTCTGGTGAGTGCGTCATACGTTATGAGGTTATTACGAGGCAAGGTATGAGGGAGGGAAGAAAATTGTTACTTTTGAAAGAATCTTGTCTTTGCCTATATCACTATCAAATATCATGAATTTGTTTATGTACAGTTCCTGTTTGTTTACATTTTATTCTGGATTACATTATCGTTTTTCAATTTTTTAATTTTCACATTTTGATTAGTTTTAACTTGATCACATGGGTTACGGGATTGTATGTGTGTATGATCACATGTCTTGTCTGCGTAGCGCGTGCAGCGTAATGAGGTAGTTGACCAATGGGACGCCGCACAGTGTGAGCACCAACAGGTCGTCGACGTAGCCCCAGGGCAGACTATTGTTGATGATGTTGTTGGGCTCGGACATGTAGAGGACCGGAGTGATCATACTGAGCAGTAGGCCGACCGTCGGGTTCTGGAACCCCGTGCGGAACACGAGGGTGTGTAGGCGCTTCATGCAGCCGCCGAGCAGCGCGCGCATCCGTTTCAATAGAGGCTGAGGGTCGGCGATGTCGTGGTACGTCTCGTTGAAGAGCACGATGAAGTCGTAGAGCGTGAGGTAGGCGGCGTTGCTTTCGGTCAGCGTCGCCATTGACGACGCCGTCGTCGCCATCACGGAACTGAAGAGAACTTCCTGCGGGGGAGGGGAGAAGAACACGCATATCACATCGTGACAATAGCAGTCGTGAAAATGGTCACAAAGAAGTGCCGGAGTTGTATTTTTTCGCCCAACACCCCAATTCGAGACGTCTAAAGAGTTTTTTTCGTTTCAACGAATTATTTTAAGACTTTTATTAAAATTTAAACGCAATATAAACCAGTTTTCCGTAGATTCGCTTATTATTACTCCATGATTTAACGGAGATAAGTCAAAAGAGATGGTTTGGACACATGAAACGGATGACGGAAGAGAGGATGCCCAGGAGAATACATGAAAAAAAAAGATCGAAGGAAGAAGAAGACGGGGAAGACCAAGGAAGAGATGGAAGGAAAAGATTGCTGAAGACCTACAGACGAGAGGAGAGAACTGGGAGCAAGTAGATGAAGTACGATTGTGGGAAGATAGGAAGAGGTGGAAAAATTTGGTTGTGAAACCCATGCAAGCTGACCCTGCCAGAAGCAGGAAACAGCGATGGATAATGATGATGATGAAGTCAAATAACTTATCTGATTGCTATAGTATGTCAGTGGTACTTGTTCGCTTAGCTAAATACCTCGGGGTTGACGGGCAGTATCTCGTAGAGCTTGGCCCGGCACATCGGACAGCGCACGAACGGCGACCCCAAGTGTTGCTGGGTATTGCGCCACACGGCCCGCAGACAGGGACCGCAAAAGACGTGGCCGCAGTTGGTCGCGAGAGGCAGCGTCGGAGCAGACAGGCAGATCGGGCAGCACTCGAGGTTGTAACTGGGGGGGACACGACAACTTTATACTTCACTACACTTCAATTCACCACTGTAGGCCTACATTTTGGAGGGGGGGGGGGGGGGGGGGAGGAGTTTATTTGGTGCTCAACGTCGTATGTACTCGACAACTCTGGTCATGTGACGTCTTCCGAATGAGATCCCCTTATACATCGCGGGGGTTGTCGTAAGGACATAAGGGAAGTGCAGCGCAAGACTTTTTCATTTAGCAAGACATT
Organism: Isoperla grammatica; assembly: GCA_945910005.1. Lineage (NCBI taxonomy): Eukaryota > Metazoa > Arthropoda > Insecta > Plecoptera > Perlodidae > Isoperla > Isoperla grammatica. The sequence continues at coordinate 2,223,286 of OX246744.1, read as the reverse complement.
AATTCTAGTCGAACAGTATATAGACAAAAGATGGATTATTTTGCCTCCTGGATCATACCGTCTGAAGTTCAAGAGTTCAGGCTGCTCACATACCCAAAACACAATCAATAATAAATCAATACATTTGTGTTTATTGTCGACCCGATGTTATGAGAACCGATTTTCAATGGGGGACATTATGTCATTTATTACGTAGGTCTACTTTTCCGCGTTGCTGTGACTGATTTATAGTCATCATTTAGGTTAAGAGTGACTACAAAAAGTTCAAAAAGCAGGGATAGGCCTAAAGGAAGAACAAGCATTGTTTATGATAGTAGGCCTAGGCCTACAAAGCCAAATGTTTTTTTTCCTCTTATGCAATGATGCCTTTTCAGCCATGTAAATAAATGTAAATAAAGGGATGTTCACTTTTGTGAGGACTTAGTGAACTTGTAAATAGAAGTTACACACACATTGAAAGAGCACCAGAAGAGATTTAGTGTAGGCCTAGGCTACTAGGTTTGGAACCGAACACTGATATATGTCTTAGAAGTCGGCAACCACCCGGCAAAATGTCCCATTTTGTGGTGACTTCTTTCGCGGGAGTTTTTTTGGCAAGTATTTATTTATTTTCATATTTATTTCATAGTTCACTGACCATTACAATGTAAGGGTGTACTGTAGGTAAGGGCCTAGGCCTAGGCCTTCATTTCACGATTGTTTGGAGGAGTGTTATAGGCCCAGGCCTACGCATCCCTACTAACAATCTGAAATGTGCTGGGCACCTACGGAGTCGGCACCCCTGCTACTGTGTAACTCTGTAGGTCCAGCGGTATTCACTTGCGTAAGTTAGGCCGAGGCCTACAACTTTACTAGCCTAGGCCGTGCAGGATGAGATAAATATGAAACTTACCGGGATGCTTCGGGAATCCTCCATGTAGTCTTTATGTTTCCCTGTACTCGATGTGACGACTTGCCGTTGTTGGTATATAATTTTGCCATGAAATGAAATGATATTGGCACTAAACTGGCTATTACCATAATAATTAATGGGTATAAAGACAGACCAACATTGGTCACGTCAATGTCTCCAGACATGGTGTTGCTTTGTTCGTTATCAGATTGTTGGTGCATTTTCATTTCACCACAAACGTGTAATTTCACCCGAGATTATGAATTAATATTAATATTTGGATTGTATTTAAATAGAAATACTAGGCCTTCTTATAAGCCTGCTCAGATAGAATTTACCCACCTCAAAACAAACTTGCTCCGTCTACTACCACTCTACTTGAAGTTGTTCGATTTATGGTCATTGTTAAGTGACGTCATGAAAATTCGTTCGAATTTTAGCGCTGGTCACAGCTTGCTAAAGACACATTGCTGCTGGGTTGAGGACCGTCTCATCGTACAGGCAGTGGAATGTCAAATGGCCGTCATGTAAACAATAATAAATGAAAATAGGTTATGTAGGGCTGTTTTCAATCACACAGTTGATCCTTACTTATTTATAACTAGTCTGTTATTGAATGGCAGTAGGAGAGTATCGCTAGCATAACCATGGCAGAAAAGAAGGTAAATTACGTATGTGGCATTTACACCTAGGCCTCCCTAGTGCCTAAATGGTTTGAGCGTATGGCCTAGGTAGCAACTCTAACCTAACATTTTCAATGATTTCGCCATTGTGTATCCAATCCATTTCGTTTATTTCCACTTGAGATCTTGTGCATTACGACTTATCTGCCTCAGATCTAATTTTGTTTTCTGGTTTGTTCCAGCTAAAGAAGCAACAACAACTCCAACAACAAATTCTTCTGCAACATTTTCAAGCCCAACAACAACAGTTGGCAGAGCAACATGAGCAACAGTTGCGACAACACCTGAAGGTAATGTGGTACCGGGAACCGGGATTCATACCAGGTTCGTCCTGGTTAGGGGTTAGGGTACATTCACAAATTATATTTCAGATATATGTAATTGCCCACACCGCACCACCATATTCCAATACAGTGATACGGCCTATATTGGAATATGGTGGTGCGGTGTGGGATCCATATAGGAAAGGGGAAGTCATGGAATTAGAAAAGGTGCAGCGTAGGGCGGCAAGGAAGGTTACAGGACAAGTTAGGAGATGGAGGTATGTGGAAGATAGGTTAGGGAATGTGGTAAGGGCTTATGATAGTGTTACAGCAATGATGGGGGAACTGGGTTGGGAGTCCTTAGAGGAGAGACGGAGGAGTGATAGGATGTGTAATTTATATAGAGCAGCTAGGGGGAAAGGAGGGTGGGGGGAAATCCAGAGCAGGTTGCAAGAAGGAGTTTATAGAGGGAGGGGGGATCATAATTGGAAGTTTCAGCGTCGGGTAGTGAGAAGTGATCTGGGTAGGTTTGGTTTTGTTGAGAGAACGGTAAGGGAATGGAATGAGTTGCCCGAGGAGGTTGTTGAGTGCGATTCAGTAAGGGAATTTAGAAATAGATTGACGAAAAGGAGGTGACGAGGGAGGGTGGGGAGGGGGGAGGTTTGGATAGGTTGCCACCGGGTAGTTGTGGCCCATTTGCAGCCTTTAAGTATTTTAATCTTAATCTAATCTTAATCTAATTCTGGTTTGTGGTTTCAACTTTCAACTATAATGATGCAAACATTTGTCAATTATATTGTTCCCATTTATATGTGCAGACTATATTTTAAGGGTTAGGGAAACTTAAAAAAAGCGTGAATTTTAGTTGTGAACATTTGTGCACATTTCTAGTGCGAGTATGAGAATCCAATGGTCGTTGAGACTGTTTGGGTGTGTAGACGTAGCGCTGTAGTTGGGTTGTTTCCCGCCAGGAGTTCTGGGAGCAGCAGAAACAACTGGAAGAGCAGCGCGAGCGGAGAGAGAAGGAGAAACTGGAGGCGCTCAAAAAGAAGGAGAAGCATCAACAGAGCGCGGTCGCGTCCACGGAAGTGAAGCAGAAACTACAGGTGAGGAACGCGTTCCCATTGGTTGTGACCGACACGTTGCTGTTGGTCGGATGCAGCAAGCGTTGTGGTTTGTTCTCTAGGCCAGCGATTCTCAAAGTGGGGTAGGCAGAAACAATTTCCTGTTCCTAAACAAGGACCTATATGATGGCTTAATGTGTTTTGTATTATGAGTAAACTAAAATACGGACCTTTCAAAATTAAATGTATTGGACCCACAAGAACACCCTTCTCCACAAGTGTTTTCATGTGGCATGTAAAAGTACTTGAATATAATTTAGCATCCTCAGATATTTCAACGCTTTTTCGGAGTACGTACGTAATATTTTAAAATAGCTCGACTGGTTCTGACGAATTAGTCTTAATTTTAGCAACTAGTTCAACCCCTCACGATGCTTATCCGAAGTCCCGAACATCTCCGGTTCCAATGCTGGCATTGGCCACGGTCTCTCGACAGCTCCGAACCTGCGGAGAGAGAGAGAGAGAGCAAAACGGAGTGGATGATTCGACCGTTTATTACGTACGTGTTTTTCTTGGCAGAAGAGCTTACTTCACAAGTCTTGTTGTGAGGTAGAATTGATGCAAGCTTCATGCCAGTCGTTTGGAAAATCCCGCATGGAAGATTAGTTAAAAATAAATTGGCAAAGGAAATAAATTCGTTTTCGTCGGCTAATTCATTTCGAAAACTGTCGGGTTCCGGGCTCGGTGGTGAACGCTACCGATACGGGGGCCACTTGGCCTGAGGGGCTTCGGTCGTAGGAATAAAAACGAAAATGCACGGGCTGTCACTTCTGACGAACATGCTGAAAAACTCGCTGCTATAAAGTAGGCTAAAAGTAAACAAACACTGTCTCTCGTGACAGGACTACTTAACGTTAATTGTTTTAAAGCATTACCAGGAAATAGTACACATGTCCTAAGTGGTATTACAGTTGCTTGGGGTCACGGGGTCTTTAGTCAAGGTATTGTATTTTAACCTCTCTAGCTATTACATTAATTTTTACAGTAAATCTTCATTTCATTTTCAGACAATTTTATTCTCAACACAGAATACATACATTTTACTAAAAAGTGGCTATTTATACAAAGTTGGAGAAGCCTGCAAAGCCATGGAGACTTGAGTGCAGGCCATTTACAGATAGTGTAGCCTACAATATTAATTTTGTCAGATGGCGGCAATAGGCAGCCTAGATCTAAGCAAACTACTTTAGGCCAGTAAGTTTATTTATTGTGTAGTATAGATTTATCTTTTAATATTCAATCGTTTCAACATGAAACATCTGTAGGCCTAGCCAAGTCAAGTCACATTTATTATGTATTGACAGAGTAGTTGAAGTATCAACAATATTAATTTCCGTGTATTTTTAGATATGACTTCGTAATGTGTCCCAACCGTTTGTCACCCATCGGGTTTCCTTGTTTTCTCTTGGCTGTTGATCAACAGTGGGCGACAACTTTGGCTCGGTCATGCATCTTCCTGAGTTTGGGGTTTAGTGGCAAAGTACGCCGTGTCATTTGCGTCTATTCACGAGAATGTTCTAATAATATTCACGAACGTAAGCGAGAAAATACGTCTTTGGGTGCATCATCTAATCGGTAGCAGACATTTCACTGTAATTTAGTTGCTAAGGCTTGAAACATTATGTGGTATTATCCTCATAGTCTATTTATTTATTTACATTTTGTCTATCGTATCAGTTATTATAAATAATACTGACTAACCAAGACGAATAATAAGGGTCTTATTATGTTATGTTAAAACTAGGAACTTATGGTACCTATTATGCTGTGTATTTCATGTTGATTAAAAATACCGGTAATGTTGAATTATTATATTGCATTTTTAGCTTTATTTCTATATCAATAATAATTTCTATGTAACATTTTTGTCTGTGGGCATACTATTATGTTCAGCTTGTTAGTCCACAGTTTGCATAGATTGTCAAAGGGTCATATCTTAGCTCATTGTATTGGATTGTGTTTATTTACGTACTTTGGCCTCTAAAAATGTCCGATTTATTCGCACATACGTTTATTTCTCCCGTTGTCGCTTCGCAGGGTTTTCTGTTGAATAAGAAGCAGCGCGAGGCGGCAGCCGCTGCAAACGGAGCCATTCCCATCAACTCACAAGGATTCCACAGCTGGTGAGCACGATCTAACCTTATCTTACAAGCTACGATATGTGATATGGTCATCAGAAGAGCGAGGGTTCTATGCCCTTGTCCATTGGCCGCTGGTTTTACAGGCTCGAGTTAATTTCCTACTCTTTGAAGTAACTTCCTTTCATTGTAACAAGCCCTGATCATGTATAATGTGCTTCAAAGTAGTGTTTATTGTGTAAGTAAGCTGGCATTGATTTGAAATACCAGCACAAAGTTCTATCAATACCGTACAATTTACAAAACAAATCTGAACGCATCTGCAATTTGTTGGCAGTTGCTGGAGCTACCTCGTAAACAATTTAACTAGAAACATTTAAGGACGCTATTAACGGCATCTAAATGTTTCTAGTTTGAAAGAAGAGTGAAGCGTACAAAGCAGGGGTACCTTCACAGAGGATGTAGGGGGTAAACACGTAGATCCTAAATAAAGCAAAGCCGTAATTGAACGAAAATAAACCGGGACCGCCACGCGGTAGTGCAATAATAAACTAATAATAGCCGGGCGACGTTCTTCTTAGCATAGGTCAGAGGCCCGGACGTTACGACAGCGTACGTACCTACGTGCGATATGTTGCAATTGTCTCTCGGCCTCATTGATTGGTCAAAACGTTCCGGTAAACAATCGCTCGGCCGGTGGGGGCGTGGGTTCTATTCGCGGCGTTGAGTCGGTGACAACCTTGCAGTCTGGAAATAGACGCGCCACTCTACAGCGCTGACTCTGGAAATACATCGCGCGGAGGGTGGCTATAAATACAGCCACACACACGTCCGTCTTCTCAAAGTCAAATGGCGTAAACAAAGTGGCCCGACACGGAGAAATACTAATTAAATGATTATTCTTAAATATAGATCTTTCTGTTTCGAGAATAAATTTAGGTTAGTCTAGTCTTAGCCCAATTTATAAACACGTGGAACGTTTTATATAGACCTGACTTGTTTGACTGGCTTATATAATAAATACACAGTTGAGCCCATTGATAACAAACTGTTTTAGTCAACGACACCTTAAATTGTTAGCAAAGTGAAGTTCATTCCCCATTAAGGTTATTTAATTATATATAACTCCTCATATGTCTGTCCTAAGTTTTTTTTTTTAAATTAAGTGTTTTCACTATGGTTTTATAACTCAGAAATGCTATTTTGACACTAATGAAAATGTCAACTATGTTAGGTAAGCATAAATAATAAATAATAATGTAATATATGTACTATTTTTAAACAAATGCCTTTATATTTGTTGTAAGCCCATTCAGTTACAACTGATTCTCTGGGGGACATTGTATTCGGTCGCTATGATGGCTCAAGTCACCCAATTCCAGAACTTCTGTGTTTATATAATATTACACCCCTAATATTTTTACCGTACCTATATATTTGATTCACAAGCGGCATTTATTTTAATCTATTTAGGGTGTCGACAGGACTTAACAAACTTACGTCCTTTTTTTCGTTTTCTTTTTATTTAAAGATTCTTTTATTTTTCCCGTTTTTTTCCTGTTTTTTTATTTTGAAATTATTAAATGAAGTGTTTGTTTAATAGGAGTGTCCTCCAGTCGCAAGGGGGCGAGGGGGGCTCCCCGTCGGCCACCACTGCCAACTCATCGCACCCCTACAGACTCAACCCCCTGGTGGGCAAGTATGACGAAGACTTCCCTCTCAGGAAGACAGGTAAGCACCCTTCACAGAACGGTCGTGATCAAACATAGCCCAGTAAACCTATTACACAGACTAGGCCTACCTAGATATATTTTGTAATGCTTTAAATATTATTTTGGGAGATTTGATTACTAAATATATGAGTCTAGATTCAAGCTTTTTATTCGAGCTAGGGTAGGGAGAACAACGGTATTAAACCAGTCTAGAAACAGTATACAAAGTGATAGTGAGGCTGGTTTTAGCCAATTGTTACTAGGTCGTTACTGGCCTTGTCAAAATGTCCGTAGTCTGCTCGGCACAGACAAAGCGGAGTGCGGGTTGCCGCTGCAAAGGGGCTCGTTTGCATGCCCAGAGCTTCGATTTGTTTGACTTTGCAGTCTCTCATTAAGAGAGTGTTCCATTAACAGACTAACAGTGTGGAAACTCATTCATTAGCATTTGATATAATTGTGTGTGTGCGTAAACAACATTTACGTTGATAGTGTTGCATTTGTGTTTGATTGCATGCAATATTTGTGTAGGCCTACCCATTAATGAGCCGAGTCCGAGCCATGGCCGTGCAGTTGAACAAGTTTATCGAAGAAACGTGTCTTTAAGTACTCGCTCGCGGCAATGTCATAAGTCGTACGATACTGATTATTCTCGTTTCGTTATCGAAATCAATCAAACTACAGTAGAATATCGCTCGTAAGTTTCTCCGATTTGCAAAGCTTGTAAATCAAAAATATTGCGTTATAAGTACATTGTTGTTCTGTGCAGTGAATTATTTCCTCTAATCCCTTAGAATACAATTGTCTCTCTTGAATTCCAATTGCTCTTGACATTTAAACCCCTAATTTCAATAAAAAAATTTGAATTAAAAGAAACCTACAGTGACATCATCGCTAGCTTGAATTATATGCACATCAATTTGAATTACAGATTTTGCATTAAAGATGGAAATTAACTGTTATGCGTCCTAAACAAGTAGTTTTTGTTTTAAATCGCTCATAAAAATGCACAGGAAACACACGTTTTACTGAATGACAGTCTGTTTCCATTTAAAACAAAATTGCTATTCCATTCAAAAAACAATGATTTTTCATACGAATTTAAATTTTGATCTTTATCGATCATTTTCTATTTCATTTTCGAAAGAACGGCTGCGTAGATTGTCTAGCGAACGGCCGTGGCTCGGACCGGAGGCGTGTTGATTGTACGGTAGCCGCTAACACCCCCGTCTGTCCCGCTACTCTACCCGCAGCTTCCGAGCCTAACCTGCTCAAGGTGCGACTCAAGCAAAGAGTGATCGAGCGTCGGTCTAGTCCGATGGCGCGACGGAAAGAGAGACTCCTGGCGACCATCAAGAGGAAGTCCCAGCTAGCAAGTACGGCCGACACTCAGACCACCTTACTTACGCTTAGAGTGGGCGACAAACATCGATATATATCGATATTGCAGTTGGCTATACGTCGGTTGTATCAATACTAGATGAGTCGATTTCATCATCATCATCATCATCATCATCTGTTGCCACGTCCAACTCTGCATTGGGTCGGCATTGAATAATAATTAATAAATATAAGTAATACAAAAAAAATTGAAATTAACTAATATCGGCATTTATCGAATATCAATTAATAAATATAAGTAGTACAAAAAAAATTGAAACTAACTAATATTTAGCATGGGGGTGGGTGGATAGGAAGGAAACCAACAGCTTACCTTGTTGTACGACAACAAGGCATATCATTCAAACTAGTTGTACGACAACAAGGTAAGCTGTGGGTTCCTTCCTATCCACCCCCATGCTAAATATCCAAAGCCGTTAGGCACTATCAAGTTTAACACATTAAAATATCACTTAATAATCATTTTTCAAGCAAATTAAGTCAACCAAAACAATTATATTAGAACACGTTCATCTTGGCCACATCGTTCATAATGCCCTGGTAACTCAGTCATGTGTAATGCTCACACGCCCGAGTGCCATAAGTTCACGTCTCTCTTTGACCTACGTACGCGTGTCTGAGCAACTGTGTACGACCATTACCATCCACGTGCTTGCATGTGTCGATACAGTAATCAACACTTACCATATTAATACGCCTGTTTGTTTTTAGTAGTCACTGGTAAGTGCAGTTGTTGTGTGTGCAAGCAACCGTCTTGGACTGGTATTTAGTTCCGAGCATCCAGTGTTAAGCTCAAATGCATGTTCTTTGGACGTGATTACTAACCTATGATCGTCATTGGATTCTAGCGGATAGTGTAGTACAAATTATTTAAATTACTACTTTACTATACTGTTTAGCTTTTTTGAGAGAACAGTAAAAACATATGTATCACATATCTTGGCTTGTATGTTTTTTGTTTTTTTTTAAGAATTGTGGTGAAAAATGTAATAATTATGATAGAAGAAAGTGAAATCGCATAAAAGTTTTGGCTTGTTCAAAAATGTCTTACACACATTGTAGATACCAAGTTTGTCTTATTGTAACATACTGATTTAAATTGAAAATTAAGAATAGATTTGCAATAATTGAAGATACCTATGCCAAAATGTATTGAAGATTGTCAACAACAACAAATTGTAACAATACTAGACATATTTTGTAGTGTAACATTTTCAAACAAATTAAGAGCGTTCGGAAGTAGTTTTGACGTTTTTAGTCAACTAATTTCTCTTAAACAAATAATAGGATTATTCTGAAAATTTACCTACTTGCAGAGGGATGTCATATCTACGCATGGTATTAAGTACATTTGTGACAAGCCTGCTCAAAAATGAAATACTAACGTTTGAATTATGCAAATAAATTACTTTCATCGAAAACGTTCGGCGAAATAATAAGGAGAATCTGTTTAAAAATGGGTACATTGTTTTTTAATAGGTTGGCAACAAATGTACTTAATACCATGCGTAGATATGACATCCCTCTACAAGTAGGTAATTATTTATAATTATCCAACTATTAGTTGAGTAATTAGTTGACAGCCAATTCATCTGTAAAACTCCTACTGCCGAACGCTCTAAAGTAGTGTTTCAATAGGTAAGTTTGTACCTGACGTGTGTTTGTGTTATCGCAGACTCTTCTTCGAGCAACCCCGACTCTGGCCCCAACTCCCCCCCGAGCGTGTCCACGTCGCAGGTGTCTCCCACGGGGGGTCGCAACACCCCCATACAGGAGGAGGGGGAGCCGTCTAGCTACGGTCAGCTGGCCAATAGCAGCCAGCAGGGCAGCATGAGCGACCTCTCTCTCTACAGCAGTCCTTCGCTGCCCAACATATCCCTGGGCCGGCCCCCCACACACAGCTCGTCGGTACGTACCTTTATTATTATTATTAATTGTTTATTGTCATACAATCTACATTCTGCGAGAGGGATCAAGCATTTTCAGATGTACAGACAATCATGATACAAACAATACATGAAATACAGTTTGAAGTTTACAGTTAGAAGTACAGATGAAATACAGTAAAACTTCATAATACAGTAAAACGTATACAATAGATACCTTGCCTCGCCTTGTCTCACCATAGATATAAATATTGTTACCAAGATACGTAACTCACTGCTATCTGGACGTACCAAAACTGATTCTCTTTTGAGATTTCCACAATGGATTATTCTCGGAACGTTACCGTATTATATATTTAGAAATTATTATTTTCAATGCTGAAATGACTACTTTATGTCCAATGGGTGTATAGATATTTGCGTACTTTCTTTTTATAGCCGTCAATATCAATGACATACGCCAGGCGATGTATAACACATTGAAAAATACACATGTCAAAATGTAAACAAACAGGCAATCATACAATATGGCGGGCATCGAGGAACGAGCATAGGTCCTCGGACCTCCATTCAGTTACATATCTTGGTAACAACATTTATATCTATGGTCTCACCTGAGTCACCTCGCCTGGCAGACAGATAGAAAAATGAAAAAATTCCCATAAAGTCGGGGAAATATGTAATGGTGATCCGAAAGTTGGGGAATTTTTTTTTTACATTATGTTTGTTCGTTTGTCCTGTCTCAACCGAGGGTATTTTACGCCGGGAGTAATCCGGAAGTGGCAGTAGAAATCGCAGTTACTCCCACTTGGAAAAAAAATTGAGTTGTCACAGTTATTTGAGAAGCAGGTGTAAAAATGTTACTCCCATCACAGTTGTTGTAGTAAATTACCGGTATTATGAAGCGTGTAATACGTAGGCCTACTAAGTAACGCATGCTAAGTGTTAATGGACGATGCATGACTTGTTTCTAGTCTGACGGGCCAAAGCTCGCCCCCGTGTCTGAGGCAGAGGTCCGTGCTGCTTTCACTGCCCGACTGGGGATGCCCCTCACTGGTCAGATGCTGCCCGGGACGCTGCCCTTCTACCCCACGCTACCTGGTACGTTCATAATGCTACCCCATGCTACCTGGTACGTTCATAATGATACCCTTCTACCCCACGCTACCTGGTACGTTCATAATGCTACCCTTCTACCCCACGCTACCTGGTACGTTTGTAATGCTACCCTTCTACCCCACGCTACCTGGTACGTTCGCAATGCTACCGTGTTGCACAAAGTGTAGCGCTAAGGGTAGCCTACATATATGGTGCTATGGTATTTAATTTGAAGCTCACAATATCAATTTTACAGGCTATTTACTTTTGGATTTTCTCTCCTTGTAGAGAAACTCTGCGATTGAATAAAAAGTCCTTTGAAGGAAGAACTCTTTAAGTTTAAATTTGCAGTTACAATATTAAAGTTCTTAATCTCTTTGAGATGGGTTGTCAGTTTATTTAGATGGCAGCATAGATCGCAACTTGTAAGCCCGGTGCACACAAATGACTATGACTAGAGTCCTTAACTAACCTTCACGTGCTAAAACGATACGACCACGTTTGACTAACGAATTGAAATATTTTCAATTCCTTAGTCAAACCAAGGTCAAACCTTAGTCACTGCCAATCAGGGCGCAGGACTCTCACTCACAGCCAATGAAAGAAGCCCTTGCAGGTTTTGAAGCTTAGTACACTAGTCGGTTGTGTGCACCGAGTCGTACCAAGTAGTGTTAACGTGTGTGTTGCTGCGTTACAGTGATCGACGGCGAGTACGGCAACCCCAACTCCCCGGGCTATGTCCACAAGCAGATGCAGTCGCTGGAGCAAGCCGGCCCGGCCATGTATCACGGCGGGCCACCCATCACCGACACACAGGTGGCCCACGCGAGACTCAACAAGCAGGGCCACCGACCCTTGGGTGAGTCCAAGCTGAGGGGAACTCAGAACACCATCTCGGATCGTAAAGAGTTTGAAATACCGGTGTAGGCACAAGAAAAACATTTTCAAGATAAAAAAAATGTCAAACCTATTTGTATTTTTTAAGGGGTGGGATGTTTTCATGTTATAGGAAGAAAATTGAATTGTTATTCACAATTTCTTTGTATCTACCATTACAGTAAACCCTCGGTAAAACGAACTCGGTTAGTGCGAATTCTCAGATAATACGAATAGTAAGCAAGACCCAGCCCGCGTAAATAGGACACTCAATGTTAAATAAAACGGATATAACGAATTTTGCATAATACGTAATACGAACTAATTATTTATCCCCTGGGTGGTACTACTGCATAATGTTCGTTGTTTAATACGAACTAATAATTTTAAAACCGCACAAACAAAATAATGTGTCCGAGAGTTCAACTCGCAGAGTAGGCGCAGGTATCAACATTTTTGTCCGCCGAGCGTACGTCGTCGCAGGCAGCTACTTGTTTTGTTGGTGCTTGGTTTTCCCTTCCCCCTCCACCGCCCGCAGGCGCGATCGGATGCGCGCGCAAGCCTTTACAGCTGTTGAGGGGCGTGGCTTGCTCACTGCAACGTGCCTGCCTAGTCCGCCTACTATGCGCGCACAAAACATCATACCCGCGCGCTACTACCCATTGGAAAACATTGATTGTTTGTAGACACGTTTATTTTGGCTGATACTATTGGATTTCGACGTTTTTGCGATATTGCGAATTTTTATATTACGAACTGATGATTTTTGAGTCCCTTGATGTTCGTATTAACGAGGGTTTACTGTACCTAACTTTATAAGAGGGGCAGGGATTTATTCAATTATGTCAACAGCCAACCCGATTTCCCGTTCAAATCAACGGCTGTTTCTGGCATCATTGCAATACCATCATTCTGGTGGATATTCGTGTGTCTTTGCCAAGCAAGGTCTAGTGGAAGTTGTAGGAAAGAGGAGGGTAGGCGAGACTATTGAACCAGTCAGCAATGTGCAAGAAACGAGAAGAAACCAGTTAGTTCATGGAGAAAAGCAAGGCTTGTATTTTATATTATTATATTTAGCATGAGGGTGGACAGGAAGGAAACCAACAGCTTACCTTGTTGACAACCTTCAGAGTTGATAGAAACATGAACATATAGGAATAGACAAGTAACTGTTTACTTCGTGACTTTTGTTTGTCTTTCAAATAAAAAAAAATTGCGATTTTCAATTTTTAAGCCACGAATTTTCAAACTAAAAAAGATACATTTGTGCACATGTCCACCGATGTATAGTGATGTATAGTGTGTGGCGTACGGTTACAGTTGCCATCGGCCGCACCCAGTCCGCCCCGCTGCCTCTGGGTCACCCCGTTCTCGCGGGGGGAGGGATGATGCCCGGCACGCGCTACGAGGAGTATCTACAGGAGAGGCAGCGCTACGACCACCAGCAGGCAGCGCACAACCTGCTGAAGCAGCAGATACGACAGACAGTGCTGACGCGAGCCGGGGGCCGGGCCAACCAGCTGGACGAGACTGAGGAGAACACAGAGGTAAGACTCCTTGGATCCACGTTATAATAGAGGCAACGCTACGACCACCAGCAGGCAGCGCACAACCTGCTGAAGCAGCAGATACGACAGACAGTGCTGACGCGGGCCGGGGGCCGGGCCAACCAGCTGGACGAGACTGAGGAGAACACAGAGGTAGGACTCTTAGGAGCCACGTTATAATAGAGGCAGCGCTACGACCACCAGCAGGCAGCGCACAACCTGCTGAAGCAGCAGATACGACAGACAGTGCTGACGCGGGCCGGAGGCCGGGCCAACCAGCTGGACGAGACTGAGGAGAACACAGAGGTAGGACTCTTAGGAGCCACGTTATAATAGAGGCAGCGCTACGACCACCAGCAGGCAGCGCACAACCTGCTGAAGCAGCAGATACGACAGACAGTGCTGACGCGGGCCGGGGGCCGGGCCAACCAGCTGGACGAGACTGAGGAGAACACAGAGGTAGGACTCTTAGGATCCACGTTATAATAGAGGCAGCGCTACGACCACCAGCAGGCAGCGCACAACCTGCTGAAGCAGCAGATACGACAGACAGTGCTGACGCGGGCCGGGGGCCGGGCCAACCAGCTGGACGAGACTGAGGAGAACACAGAGGTAGGACTCTTAGGATCCACGTTATAATAGAGGCAGCGCTACGACCACCAGCAGGCAGCGCACAACCTGCTGAAGCAGCAGATACGGCAGACAGTGCTGACGCGGGCCGGGGGCCGGGCCAACCAGCTGGACGAGACTGAGGAGAACACAGAGGTAGGACTTTTAGGATCCACGTTATAATTTAATAATTTTTTGTAGGAATACCCGTTATAGGGTGCACACCAGTTTTACCTGATGTGCCCCTCTTCAGGTGACTAACTAGGTTATTAGGGTGTTTGGATAGCTGGGAAGGAATGTCCGAGGGCTGATAGTAGGACTCAGTCCCAGCATTCGCTTTTACGACTTAGGAAAACCTCGGAAAAAACCTTCAGTCAGGACTGCTGGTGGCCGGAATCGAACCGGCGACCTCCCGAATTAGAGTCTCGCGTCTTACCGCTGAGCCACTTCTATCATCCATCCACGTTGTGTAGGCATCTGTAAGGGGCATAGGCCTATGGTTGTCTGGTTTACATTACATTCCAATAACTGGTCTTTAAATTGTGTGAGCAGGCATGTTTAATTTGAGCGAGACCTAGCAAAATTTAGCAACCCTTCTTCAAATTTGCTAAAGAAAAAATTCATTTAGCTTTACAAAACAAAAACATGAAATGTAAGCATAATTCTTCTAAATCCAAGACTGTAGATTTCTGGCCACATATTAATGAACTTCACCAGTAAATTTATAAGTGTCATTCGAGATGAAATTTGGACAGTCTTGGAGCAGGATTAACGAGCGTCAAGAAGAAATGTTTGCTTGACTTGCACAGCCCTATTAAATAATAATGTATTGAACTAGAAATGTTAGTAGGTATAAACATGTTAAAATTACTGTACTTTTAGTATTATAAACTACTTGTAAACTTCCATAAAATGTGTAACATGTATTTATAAATCTTCTTTGTGAAAGGACTGTGAATGCTTTGTGTTGGAAGTGAGTGTAATGTTGTTACCGTATTGTTGTTGTCATAGGTGATCGATCTGACGGAGAGAAGGGGAGGGGGCGATCGCGGGGCAGCGGAGGAGAGCGAGATGTCGAAGCAGCAGAGAGACCGAGAGCAGTTTCTGCAGCAGCAGCGCGACCTCATGATGAGACACACGCTGCAAGTTGGCGAAGGTCAGTTCGCCCACTCTACTCCGACGACGCTAGTTAACTGAGCTCTCGATGAGTATTTTTTTTTCGAAAACAAACTTTTTAAAGAAGTTATTTTATTTTCATACAAATGTTTCTTTTGTGAGTTCCGTATTGTAGCACATACAATAGTCCTCCTTTTAATTCAAATTGCAATTGAGCATAATATCCTTATTCCATAATTTGTATTACCTTCAACATTCTAATTAAAATAACTAATAATTTTAATAATTAATCTCTATGTCTAATAATAAATGTCTATTAATTAATATGTCTAAAAACTGGTGATTTACCGTATTGACCCGAATATAATACGAGGTTTTTTCCCCTAAAAAAATAATCTAAAATCGTATTCGTATTATATTCGCGGTCTAAGGTTTTCGACGCGTGAATTCAAATTTCCCGCCCGCGTATACATGCGTACTAATCGCAGATCGACGAATCACGGCTCCGTGGCGAGTGCTCGAGCCTATTGCACTCTACCGGAGAGTTTATACATCACGCCAGCGCTCCGCTGCGCAATGTCTCCGATAGAATGCGTTGTCGTGTTCTGTGCGAGAGGCGGACATCGTTCCATGTGTGCTAGGCGGCCCCGATCGAGCGTTCGTAACAGGTTTACTGTGGCGCGGGGCTGCCTACCTCACGGGCGCTGGCCACCTGGCTCGCAGCGCCGGCAAGGCGGCAGTAGCTGACGTGCTGTATTGTTGTTTATTCTGATCGTATTATATTCGAGATATATGATATTTTCCCCACTGCCTACTCCAAAATCCACACTCGTATTATATTCGAGGCCGTATTATATTCGGGTCAATACGGTATTGGAAATTTGTTATTTTTTCATGTATACTAATTATATTGTATTTGAGCTAGGGGAGAAGGACAGGTAGGAACCAACAGCTTACCTTGTAGTAGTTGCAGCCTTTGGAGTTGATAGAAACTTATTAAGGCCACGTCAGGCCGAAACTGTCTCGACGTTTTGTGTTTATACCTTTTGTGTTTCTATCGACTCCGAACGCCGCAACTACTACAAGGTAAGCTGTTGCCTCCTTCCTGTCCTTTTCCCCTAGCTCAATACCTAGCCGTTAGGCAATCTAACACATTTATATTGTATGCATGTTTTGTTCAGGCTCTGCGTTCAGCCCGCGGTCCGCCCACGTAGCGCGCCCTCTGTCTCGCGCCCTCTCGTCGCCCCTGGTCGCCCTGGGTGCGTCCGACCCCAACCTGGTGCACAGCAACCACAGCATCCACAGCAACCACATCGCCAAGGCGTCGGGCCCGCATCGCCTGACCACCGGGCTCGCCTTCGACAGCCTCATGCTGAAGCACGCATGCATCTGCGGCGATAACTCGAGCCACCCGGAGCACGGCGGGCGGCTGCAGAGCGTCTGGGCGCGCCTCATGGAGACGGGTGCGTTCTAGTTTGTGATAAACCGGGCGTTCTGGATTTTTTCGTGCTGATTTTTTTAATCACGATTTTGTAAATTTAAATCGATATTAACCAGTTCCATGGTCATGACGAGATATTCTGTCACGCCGGTTATATCCCAGTAGCGCCTTGGACGTAATATCTCGTCATAAGTATTTTGAAATCGCTCCCACAGTGGCCGTGACGAGTCTCGCTTTAAAATTTTCACGCACTCTCTGCAAAGAGGTTAGTTCAATCTTTTTCCGCTAGATAGAACTACATGTATTAAAATGCTGTCAGCAACGCGTGTTTGTAGAGAAGGAGGTCTTACGACCGACCGCGCGCAAGTAGCGTGGGGAAATAAGTCGCCACTACGCGCACGGCAAGCGCGAGGGAATGTTGCCACTGAACTGGTTAAAAACTGAAAAGTTACAAAGAAAAATACTATCGCGTACATTTTCATAGGAAATAACCTTGACATAAATTAGTGTTTAGAACGAGGAAAGTGAATTCAACTAAGGCAAAGGTGCTTTTAATATTTGTTGATCCAAATCAAATTGATTTTTCTCTGTGCAAAGTGGATCGACAGATTTTTCTACGAATTTTATTGTTCATTACTATGCTATTTTTTTCCTGTGGGCTTTGCATCGGAATGAAGACGATATTTTGACTGTCGATTCGAGATTGAGTTTTTTCCCCACCGAGCAGCCGGGTTCAAAATTGTGTCTAGTCGTGGATCTCCGTTGGCCAACGTTGCTATGTGAGATTGTCGCTCATCTGCGTGATCTGTCTCCAGGGTTGGTGAACCGGTGCGATCGAGTGAGGTCACGGAAGGCCACGCTGGAAGAGATCCAAGTCTGCCACAGTGAAGCTCACGCCCTCCTCTTCGGTGAGTGCGCTTTGTAATGTTCAAACATTTACTGGTCTAGGCCTATGCATATTATATTTTTTTCCGTTTTTTTAACGAGATTTGTTATCTGCTGCAGTAGTTGTAATTTAATTCAAACTGGTGATAAAAATAACATTCCCATGTGAGATTGGGGTACATAAGGCTTATCAATGGGTTGCACTGGTGTGCCTATTCTATTGTTGTACATTGTTTTAATTGTTAAAGGCGCACCCAATGCGGCCATTGGAAAACGGAAATGCCATTAGAGTTATATCCTTCCTCCTCCTTCCTCCTTTTAATCCTCCTTCCCTTTTAATTCAATCCTGCTATGCATACAATTAATAATAGTGAAGTCATAAATAACAATAACAACAAAAACAAAACTAACTACTGTACTATATAAAATAACAATCGAGAACAAGAAAAAATAATTAAGAAATGAAATAAAATAAAATTCAATCCTTTTAATCCTCCTTTTAATTCAATTTTGGGGTGTTAAAGACTGCTTGGAAATTGAATCAATTGGGAACCAAGCTTTAAATTGTAAATCGAGCCTCGTAAGTCGTGGACACCAAAGAAAGGCCGGCTCTAGATTGTCTAGCTGTTGTCTCCAGGCACCAACCCTCTGAACCGCCAGAAGCTGGACATGAGCAAGCTGTCCCAGCTGCCCATCAAGAGCTTCGTGCGTCTGCCGTGCGGAGGGGTGGGGGTAGACTCTGACACGACGTGGAACGAGCTGCACACTGCGCCCGCCGCCCGCATGGCCGTGGGCTGCGTCGTAGACCTCGCGTTCAAGACACAGCTCAACGATATCAACAACGGGTTCGCAGTCGTACGACCGCCAGGTGAGTTACACACACATTCATTGGGGATATGTTATTTGTTTACTTATTTAGGCTATTTTTTTTTTTTTAATTTATCCATCCATCTATCTATCTGTCTAATTATTTATGTATCTATCTATCTATCTATCTGTCTACTTATTTATTTATTTATTTATTTAGGCTATTTATTGTTTTATTTAGATATTTATGTATCTATCCATCTATGTATCTTATCTATCTATCTGTCTACTTATTTATTTATTTATTTATTTATTTAGGCTATTTATTGTTTTATTTAGATATTTATGTATCTATCCATCTATGTATCTTATCTATCTATCTGTCTATTTATTTATTTATTTATTTATTTATTTATTTTTTTATTTAGGCTATTTATTGTTTTATTTAGTTATTTATGTATCTATCCATCTATGTATCTATCTATCTATCTATCTATCTATCTATCTATCTATCTATCTATCTGTCTATTTATTTATTTAGGCTATTTATTGTTTTATTTACTTTGGTAGATAGTGCCTAAAGGCTGGGATAGTATTGAGAGGGAAAGAGTTATAGGAACCAACAGCTCACCTTAAAGAAGATATATATTTACAATAATTTACAATTAGACGGAACGTTTCGGCTTACACAGCCTTGATCACCCGTCGGTGTAGAGATACTAACTGATACTAGTACTACTAACTAGTATCTCTACACCGACGAGGCCGATCAAGGCTGTGTAAGCCGAAACGTTCCGTCTAATTGTAAATTATTGTAAATATATGTAATCTCCATCTCAACACGGCTGCCGATCTTCTTTAAGGTGAGCTGTTGGTTCCTATAACTCTTTCCCTCTCAATACTATTGTTTTATTTAGTTATTTATTTATTTATTTAGGCTATTTATTATTTTATTTAGTTATCTATTTATTTGTTTATTTATTTATTTATGTATCTATCCATCTATGTAGGTATCTATGTATTTATTTATAGTGTAAACTTGGAGAGGCCAAAAGGCTGAGTTAATTGGAACTCAGAACAAGATAAAACATGTTCTAGTGAGGGGAAAGGTACAGAAGGACGACAGCTTACCTGAGAAAGTAGATAGGTTGCTTAGAGAAACATATAGATGAGATACAAATAAACTGAGTTGTTTGTTTTTGGCCTTTTCGCCTCTCCAAGTATACACTAAATCTGTCTAATTATATATCTATCTATCTATCTATCATCTATCTATCTATTTATTTATTGAGGCCATTTATTGTTTTATTTATTTATTTATTTATTTATTTATTTATTTACTTATTTATTTACTTATTTATTTATTTATTTATTTCTTTCTTTATTTCTTTCTTTCTTTATTTATTTATTTATTTATTTAGGCTAGTTATTTATTTAGTCTTGCAACATATTACAATTACCGGTACTTGTGATTCCGTGGAGGACTCGCAAGCCATGGGCTTCTGTATTTTGTTCTACAGCGAAGGACTACTAAGGCCCGGTATTATAACGCCCGGCTAAATATTTAGCCCACCGCTAACTTGTTTTCTCCATGGCAACCACCAATCCTAAGCGTGGTTTCATAGGAAAAAACAAGTTAGCCCAGTGCTAAACGTTAAGCCGGGCGTTATAATACTGGGCCTAACTAATCTAATCTTAAGTATATATTCAACTGTTACAATTCTAAATGGACCACAGCAGCCACCGATTGTGTACAAATGTATGTGCTACGCATTACAATCAAAGATGCCAATAAAGATATCACATCATCATAACGTGTTGCCTCTCTCAGGTCACCACGCGGAGGGCTCGCAAGCCATGGGCTTCTGCTTCTTCAACTCCGTCGCGATCGCGGCTAGACTCCTCCAGCAGAGATTGGACGTACAACGGATTCTCATCGTCGACTGGGTAAGCAAGACCTTTCTACCTACCTTAAAAAAAGTTTTATTTCAAAATTAGAATCTTTTTTAAAATTTAAAATATATATGTAGCCTATTGCTACTCTTCATTCCAACATCATTTAGTTGGGTAAAGGGGTGTTTCCACCATTGATCTTGGGCATCCCAGGAATCAGTATTGGCATGCCAAGCTCGACACATCATTTTCTTGAACCTCATTCTCTTTGTGAATGAATTTCTCTTGCCGTTCCACCAACTCTCTTGACCTTTTTCTGTCCTCCCACCATCTTTCTCTATCCTCTACCACTGGCCACTCCTCTCCTCTCTCTTCCACATCTACTTGTACCTGGTCCTGCCATCTATCTCTAGGTCTTCCCACTCTTCTTTGTGTATTCACTAACTCAAAGGCTTGTCTTGGGATTCTATGTTTCTCCATTCTTCTCTTGTGTCCATACCATCGTAGTCGGTCCCTGCCCATCTTGAACTTGAGGCTCTCAACTCCCACTTTCTTCCTTATCACACTACTTCGTATCTTGTCCAATTTACTGACACCTGCCACACTGCGGATGAATTTCATCTCGGATGCCTGTAGTGCACTTTCTTCTTTCCACCCCATCGGCCATGTTACGGCACCATATGTTAATATTGGTAGGTAATATTGCTTATACAGGAGCATTTTACATTTACATTTTTAAAAAAAAATTATTTAGAATTAATATTTTTTTTTTTTACTTTCTGGACGTTGTGAAAAGAGTGTTTGCGTGTTTGTTCCAGGACGTGCACCACGGCAACGGCACGCAGCAGATGTTCTACGACGACCCTCGCGTCCTGTACCTGTCGATACATCGCCACGACGACGGCAACTTCTTCCCGGGGACCGGGGGCCCGACCGAGTGCGGAGCGGGGGAGGGGGTCGGCTTCAACGTGAACCTGGCCTGGTCGGGGGGCCTCTCGCCCCCGATGGGAGACTCGGAGTACCTCGCCGCCTTCCGCACCGTCGTGATGCCCATCGCCAGGGAGTACGCGCCAGACATCGTGCTCGTCTCTTGCGGGTGAGCCCAGACACACTCTAGCTTGAATTCATTTATTTCATATGTATTAATTAAAGATACATAGCCTAACTAATTATATGCATTTTATATACAGTAATCCCCCTTTAATTCAAATTTCAAGGGACCCTAAAAACTCCAATTTGAATTACAAAAACTTTAACACTAAGCATCATACCTAGGTAAATCTTCTGCTGGGACTCTATCAATAGTTTGAATTATACATAATTTTGAATTAAGTCAATTAACAGAGTTTGAATTAACGAGGGACTACTGTATATTTTTTTTTTATATATATATAATAATTGGAGTGGAGAGTCTAAACTTTAAGCTGGGAAAAGAAAGATTGCGGTGGTTTGGCCACATGAAAAGAATGCAGGAAGACAGGATCCCGAAAATTGAGTTTGAGAAAGAAGCAGGGAAAAAGAAAAGAAAGAGGGGAAGACCAAGACTGAGGTGGGAAGAAGTGTTAGAAATGGACGTGGAAAGAAGAAATGCAACTTGGGTAGAGGTCAATCGGGAACGATGGTGGGAAGATAGAAAAGTATGGACAGAATTTGTAGAAAGAGCAGAGGAAGAAGAAAGTGAACAGCCAGAGGAAGTTAACATGATACGGCTATGGCTTCGATGTACCTAGGGGCCAGAATATGATGGGATTAATTTCCTATCCCCTACCTGACTTCATTGCTGGACACAGGAGCAAATATAAAAAAAAAAAATGTTTAGCTATGTCCTTGGAGTGGAGAAGGTAACGTGTGTGAATGTTACAGGTTTGATGCGGCAACGGGCCACGCCGCCCCCCTGGGAGGCTACAAAGTGTCCCCGGCTTGCTTCGGTCACATGACGCAACAGCTGCTGCAACTGGCCGACGGAAAGGTGGGTGATACTCTTCTACTCTTCTACTCTTATGCCCACATTGACACATTTATGTCGCCAGTTTCAGTTCAGTTTATTAGAATCCTGTAGGGTTACATGTTAATAAGATAGGATTTGTCAGGTTTGCACATTACATCTATACATCTATACATATATACAATAACAATAACAGAATTGTACAAGTTATTTAAAATACTTAACTTAGTCCCTTCCAGTCGTCAACCACTAGTGACGTTTTGACACCTCTCGTGACAACTCAATGGCTTTGAGAGCCCTGTTTACCGCTCTGCTTTCCAAGGTGGAAAATACTTAAGTCGTTTATGTGGACGAGGCTTTAAGAGTGTCTGGTCGGGGGTTGTTCAACAGGTGGTCCTGTCTCTGGAGGGCGGCTACGACCTCCCGTCCATCTGCGACGCCGCCCAGGAGTGCGTGAGGGCGTTGCTGGGCGACGAGCCTACAGCGTTGCGGGAGGAGGAGACGCGTCGCCCCCCCTGTCAGAACGCCGTGGATACGCTGCAGAAGACCATCGCGGTGCAGCTGTCTCACTGGCCGTGCGTCAAGAGGCTGGCACACACGGTCGCGTGCTCGCACGTGGAGGCCACACGCAAGGAGAGAGAGGAGACGGAGACGGTCACCGCGATGGCCGGACTCTCCATGCAGCAGCAGGGAGACATTCTCAGGTAGGAATGTCGCTTACGAGCTTACAAACGTCGAATTTCACCCCGGAAAAATGTAAAAGACGGGCCATCGCGGATTTGACGGAATTCTGTGGCCCAGATTCCTGGGCCTGGATTCACAAAGATGCGTAACTCTAAGTTGTCCTAAGTTAGGCAAATCCTAGCTAGATAAATCAAGATAAATCATGTCTAGGTATAAATACACTTTCACAAATCAAATATTATTGGTTAAATTGTTCATATTTTACTATATTTTATCTTTATAACATTGCAGAACGACATATTGGTGATTTCTATCACTAAGATTGGCCTAAACTAGGACGTCTTAGCACTTAGGCACCTTTGTGAATCTGGGCCCTGAAGTATAGAATACAATATCCTCCACTGCAAAATAAAATTCAAACCTTTTTTTTTGCACATTTGATAAAACCTTATTATAGTTCCACTCTCTATGCGAGACCGTATGACAGGTAGAGTGCGCTGTGAGCGATGACGTTCAGTTTGTCTATTATATCTAGCCCAGCTTCAGTTAAGTGCTCCTAATCTTATATGCCTAATATATTATTTACAGTAATTTTTATTATTGACATACTTGAGCGCTTAAAACTTTATTATTAGTTAGTGTTATGTAACTAAAATAAAAATCTCAGCTGAATAATCCAATAAACAAGTGAAACCTAGTACAATGGTTGATGGAATAACATAGTCTACCACACTCTTCGCGCGCGGGTAAGGCTAAGCCGTCCCACAGCCACATGTATTTCCGCGACATCATAATTGTATGCGTCAAGTGAGGGGCATACTGAAATTTGTGTGAACAGGAACGCTCACAGCGCTGCTGTCATACGGTCTCCCATATAAGTTTATTTATGTGGACATATAAGAAAATGAAATCTGCTCCAGGTCGCAGTTAATAAAAAAGAATGTAACGACCTGGAATCGAAAATAAAAACAAAGAAATCGATTTTTAATTAAACGTCGACTCGTTTTACAGAAAATCAGCCGAACATTCCCGCGACCCGTCGGAGGAACCGATGGACCAGGACGACGCCAAGTGAAGAGCGCGTGGTGCGACCACGTGGCGCAACGGAGGAACCGTGTCGACGAGCTCTGGTGATGGATCTTGTGATAATCAAGTTTTAAAGATGTAGCTGTTACCGGTGTGTAGTTTTAACAACGGAAGTCTGTGATCAAGTCGCACACGCGAGCCAACGAACCAACGAGGTTTCGGTGACTTTTGTATTTTGGTTTCTAGACGTGTCTGTTTCATGAGTGGTAAGCAAAGTTTTAACGAGATGGTTTTTTTAGAATGTCTCGCTGTTCGGAGATTGGCCGCTTTGACGATGTCGCGTCGGATGTCGGACTTTTAAGAAGGTTTTTCGGAGCTTACGTGTTGGCTGTCTGTCTGTCTGGATGGTTTTTGGAACATGGACAACGTGGATGTTTTAAGAAACTGGTTTTTCTCTACGGTCGTCCGCTCGATTGGATTTCCGTGTGCGACTGAACTCTGTAGGCAACGAATCGGAAGTCGATGCAACCGCTTGTTTGGGGAAAGTGTCCCGAGTGGTTTTTTTGAATGGCTAAGAGGTGTCAAAAGTAGCGTTCGTTAAACGACAACGAAGGTTTACGTTGCAAAAAAATGACTTTGGACAGACCAACGGGGCCCAACGGAAACGAGAGTGCCTCAGGATATTTATTAGAGTTGTTTGTTGTAACAAAATTCATATTGAAAATAGTTTTATATTTAATACAATTATGTAAAAGACAGTAATGTTAGAAACATTTTGGAGATTTTTTACCATTATGGTGCCGCAACGTTTTGGTGTCGAGCCAAAACTTGCAGTCCGTAACAAAAACAATCAACAACCTTTAGGAGATACAATCGTTATCATTTTAAAAAAGTGCTGGACACTTTTTAGTTTGTAGATATTTTGATATGAAAACACAAACATTGTTTAGAAATGAAGGTATGACAAAATCAATCTCTCACTTTACTAACTATCGCACCTTGGCCCAGCCATGTTCACAGAGGGTAATAGTGGAAAACACGTTTCACGACGGAAACCGGGGAACTTTACTTTGGTATTATTGAAATACCAAAAATGTTACATAACGTACCTAGCTAGAATTGATAAGCATGTGTATCCACATTGGGTAATTAATTAATTATGAGTGAATTTGTGATACTTGTGTAACAGAAGAGCATTTATTTTTATGTGCAGCATTTTAAAAATCTACAATGTTATGTATGTGTATGTATATATATATATAATGTTATCAAGGAGAAATTGTCTTCACCAGGATTTCACTAGAAGTCTTGATAAATCACCTTATTAAAGTTTAAAATCACTGTTGGACAATGTTTTAAAAGTTACGAGATATCTTATCTGCCAGTCTAAAATATTGTTATTCTTCATAAATATTTTATCAAAGTGTTTTCTGTCGTTAAAATAATATTGTCAGTGTGGCTGATTTGTAATCACATTATGCTGAATGCAGTCATTAAATAGATGTCCAGATGTTTATAGTATGTTATGAACTGGGAAGTAGGGGTACTGTTTACAAAACATATGAATTATTTGTTTTATTAAAGTTGAATTGCAAATTATCCAATGAAAAAAATCACAAGAAATATGTTCTCATGAGAATTCACGTGCTCATTAGCGAATCTCCTTAAAAGGGGGTTCAGGTTTCGTGTTGAAAATTGTGGCCTGTTTTGTACAATATAATAGTATAATCTTATTTAGATAGATGTTGATACTTGGAAACATTCCTAGATGTCTATGCTCGCACGCGGGGAGACTTGAGGGTCGAGGCAACGATGTGGTCAACTCGATGCTTGCCGTCTGTCGCATTATTCAACTCGTGTTGCAATCTTGTCAATCTACACCACATATTGTATCTGTACTCTATGTCTAAATGATGTTACGCAGTCAATAAGCAGCAGTGGCATGTGGTAGCGAAACTTTGCACTATTCTTTAAAACGTGTTAGTGTTCAAGTCGAGTCAATATCAAAGTGATGAAATATGCCTCGTGGCAACATAAGATGAGCGTTTTATCGGAATCAAAATGTACTTTAGTGAAGACTAGTGCAAATTTCAAAAGACCAACTTATGTGAAAAGAAATATTGTCCAGGTTGCGTTCGGAAGCGCGGCCTACTAGTGGCGTAAAGTAACAAAGTGTGTATTTCGTTGTGTAGCGCGTTCGGTTCACTCCTGTAATTGATGCTTTACTCTGTCTATGTAGTCTTGTTGTCTTCTTTGCACCCCCTGTAGAGTTGGACGGATCTGAAAGCTTCCATAAATACATCGTCTGCTTGGGTACATTTTAAAACATGTACGGTGTTCTAATTTCAATTATAACTTAAGATAAAGTTGAAAATTTTGATAAGTAATAATAAACTCGAATTTTAAAATTCAACCTTAAACCTAAATGAATTTTTAAGAAAACGGGTTTAGAATTTCGGACGTTTGCACATATCTTAAAATTTATGCAAGTATGGACTTGGAAAATAAAGTTCTCACTTCTTTTCTTAATTTCATTTTTAGTTTATCTTTCTTAATCATCTTAAAAAATGTACACTGCCATCACCCTAAATAATTTTCACTTTGTTAACACCAACACAAATCTTTCGGTCCGAATATTTGTGCATCCAGGTTAACTCACCGACACAAACCGAACCAATGTGTACAAACAAGATACTACGTTTATCTGAACTGCAAATGTGGTTTGATGGAAGATAAGGCCTCACTGGCCTTAACCCTGCCATAAATAAAAGACCTTAATTAATCAATCAATCAATCAATCTTGACCTTGAGGCAAAGATTTATGGAGGCAAATACACAACTTCACACCTTTGCCCATGCTTTGCGGGTAAGAAATAATAAACCGTTTGCACGTATTGTTTTCACAAAATTTCCACAGTCTTCCCCCTCTTTAGCCATTAACAAAGCCTACATATTTGAAGTAACACATTTTACATTTAAAGTGCGCACGTTCCTCAACGTAGAACACCTGGTACTGCACACATTGTTATGCGAGTTAGCATTGCAAGAGACGAGGTCCTCGTTTGAAGCCGTGCTTTGGCGGAGGCTCCGTCTCTATTGTCTAGTTGTAAACATGTTTTATCGTAGCATTGCCGGCTGGCCGGTTTATTAGTGTCTTACGAGTACGTACGTGTACGTTTTGTCATTTCAGTGGCGAAGAGAGGAACCGAGTTTGAGGTACTGCGTCCGCGCGACGGGGTAATTTTATTTCACGTAGCCAACGTCGTTCGTGGGGACGGAAACTCACAGCTTTAATGAACCCACCAATTGTTGAACGAATACGTCTTCGCTACAAAAGTTGTTCTGATTAGTTCATACATTTTAGTTATTTTGACAGCGTTCTGCATACGTTCTTAGGACGATTTATACCGTGGCTGTCTAGAGTTGTCAACCACTTGTCCGCACATCTTGAATGGAGTAATTGATTCCGTGATCGCAGAAATATCCCACGTTGAGGGACGTTTGCCGGTAACGATTCATCGTATGCCTAACGTTCTCCGAATCAATATTACGTACGATTCGAAACCACATCTGGATCGGTCGATCATACACGTCCCGTAGGCAAGACAAGTTTCAAGCCACACGTTTCATGTTTTAGTACTGTACTTCATAATGAAGATAGTTCCCTTTTGGCCCACAAGAAAGACTGGCCATGTTTTGTTTCTCTCTTTCTCTCTCTCACTCTCTCTCTCTCTTAAGTGTCAAATGGTACAATTTTATATATATAAAAGATGCTCAGTGTATTAATTAAGGTTGTAAATATTTTAAATAAACATGTTATAATTTTATTGTTTTCGTTACTCGCCTACGCCAGGGTTTCTTGTCATATTTCACGTTAATGTTGAACGTAGGCCTAAGGGATGGGAGTCACACGAAGTAAGAGGCCTATTCATTATAAACTGTGTCATGTCTTCGTTTAGATGAGAAACGATATGCCGTACTATCCTGTATCCTGTCTGTATGTTGTATTGTTTTGGGTCTTACATTATACTAATGGTATGTGCTTGTGCATACGGACGGTTTCGAGCTATCGTGTTCAATGTTATGTTGTAATTACTAGTGTCTTTACTGTCTCTTAAAAGTTTCAATTTAAAGAAAACTTCTATAAAATTGGACAAATGAAAAATAAAAATAACTTCTTGACTGATTTTTTTTAGAAACCTTATATATCAAAACTACCTTCCTGAATTCCCAATGATTGGATTGCAGGTTAACGCTACGAGCATATTGATTATATTATAGTGTAGTTAATGTTTTAAATGTCTTAAGATATTAGTTCTTACTTCTTAGCATTTGTTTGACATCAAGATTCCGTACTAGGCCTATAGGTCTATATCAAGAGCAAAATATTACTAGCTACCACTTGCCAACTAACCATTGGTCGTGTGGACCCACGCAGACTGCTTCCAAATATTTTAGTAAGGTACAGTATTTGGTGACCACCTCTTGTTTTCTTGTTTGTCAACAACATTAGGGCCTAGCTCTTGTTCAGTGATGAACATTACTTCTTATATTGTTACCTACAGTTCTTGTCACCCACTGGAAATCTTGTTGATGTGAATTGTACATACACAGAATTAGAACCACTCATTGCCGACTTTATCAAGGGTTCTCAAGGATTTCAACTTTACAAAATAAAGCAATGACCTTTTTTGTTCCATATTTAATATAGTAAAGGTATGCTTTCATGTAAAGTACAGGATAATGAACATGAACGGCACTCAGTAACAAAATCAACAATTTTCATTTAATGGGTAAGATGTGGCAGTGTATATAGGGATCACATTCACAATGAGTTATTTATTATTAATGAAATGGAATAGGTTGAAGTACTGCGCTGCCTATTACAAGTAGCTTATCAGTAGCAAAGCTATGTACAATACTTTAAATAATTATGACCATAGTAAAAAACAAACAAAAAATAGCACACTACTTTTTCAAAGTAATTATTTATTAGTGACGGCAATAGCATTAACCTTTTGGAAAGGTCTTCCTTCACAAGTTACAACACTGGATGAAACCCAGTATGCCTAGGTCTCTTAGCTGTAACAGATTTTCATGGAATAGATGTTTAAAAGCAGTGCCAGCTGTATGTCATTGATTAGATACTGCTCACTCATTGGTCCAGACAAATGGATATTTATAGAGACCTACGCTACACCAGTGAAGTGTTTGTAACAATTATATGCACAAGGGTGAGAGAAAAACAATGTATCATGAACAAGCCTTGTCTTAAACATTTGTTTACATATTCACATCTGGTTCGGGTAGGAAATGAAGTTTAACCACAACTGGGTTGGGCGTTGTAATATCGGCTACCATGATCTCGCTCCCTTCATTCAGTCCAAGTTCCAACAACGTCTTGCACAGATTACACCTCGTTTTCTCCTCTATGCTCGCGACAGTAGACATGTAGAGGGTGCGATTCCTTCCGTCGATGCTCGCCGTCAACCCCGGATTCTTCATCTGCAGGTCGGGTGCATCGCAGAGCGTCGCGATGAGATCCTTCAACGTGTGTTTGATGCCGATGGAAATACTCTTCGGTACTTGACTGCACGCCAGACAATCTTCTTTCCGTTCTGCTTCGTAGGTGTACGTGTAGATTCCGTCCAGGTCGTTGAAGACGGTGTAGTTGTTCAACGGTACGTAACAGCTGGTAGCGACCTTGAAGGCTTCGGTGGCGCAGACCGCGGCAACGACTGCGTTGGTTGACGATACCGCAGGGATGATGTTCTTCACGACGCCTTGGACTAGACGGTAAGTAACGCCCGGTATGCTAAACTGTGCCGCTCGTTCCGACGATTTCTCGTAGATCCAGTTGATGTGTTGGGGATCGTCGCCGTCTATCACGGTCTCCCACGGATTCTCTTTGGGCCATTGCAAGACCTTGACGTACTCGATGCAGTGCTCGGGTAGCCGGGGAGTGTTTGCAATCGTGCACAAGGGGAATGTTATTTGAGGGGGGAACAAATCGAGGGTACATTCAATGCAAGCGTTGATCCCAGGTAGAATAACTCGCGCGTTACCTTTGAAACCTTCGGTCCCGCCGTCGATCATCGGGATGAGAGACGTCATGTCGATAGACCCGTCGTCTTCGAAACGTAACAACGAGATGAGCATACCGTTGATCCAGCGCCGCGCTACGATCGAATCGAGGCCGGAGAGGACGAGATGAAAACCGCGGTAGAACGACTGGTCGTAATTCTGTATCTTGCAGAAGTGGGGCGTAACGTTGCAGCCCGGCACCCGATTATTCACAAATTTGGCAGCTACTTCTGCCTTAGATTGTCCTATGTCTTTGTGGCGAAATAAAAACTGTCGGTTAAGATTGGACAACTCTATGGTGTCCATGTCAATAACGTGGATTTCTCGAAAGCCCATGAGAGCCAAGTTCTTGAGTAGCTCGCAGCCCAGCCCTCCCGCTCCAATCACCAACACTTTGCAGACGTCCCTGATGAAACCAAGAGTTTCACTCGATGCCTCGAAGTCGGGATGACAAAATGGGCCAGGCCTCTCCAGAATTTTACGTAAATGAGACCATCTATGAAGTGATTCATCTTGGTTATCACCAACGCCAATTACACTCATATTCAACTCAACAAGAATTACCTTGGATTGTGAAATGGAATGGCTATGTTTGTTGACTATGCACTATTTCTCTAAGTTTGTTTGCTTTTACAATAATTATTCTGCTAAATAATGACAGCTCTCCGAAGAAGAAGGTATTTTCAAACCAAAGCATAACCTAACCCGACTTCTGCGACAGCGAATTTCGATACGCAGTTTGCACCTCGGCTCGTTGCTGTCAAAGCACTTCAAAAAAGAGAGTTTCTTCTTTGATTTCTTTGGAGGCGCGAGTATTTAAAATGAACTTCAAATACAGCTCAGAGTTGTAATCGGGGAACATCTAATATACTTTATTACAAATTATTATGATTATTATTTAGTATCATAACCAGTAGACTTACTATTAAAATAAATAGCTTATATGATTGTAACCGTGTTGAAGAGAAATAACTCGACTCCTTCCCTCGTCATTTCCCGCCTGGGCCCGGGGACGAATAGGCCCGGAGTGACTCTGCTAGTCGTAGAAGGCGACAAAAGGAGACCCTGTCCCTCTCCTTTCCCCCCACTGTCCCACTGAATATATCCCCTCCAACTTGGCCTTGCTGGACTCCCGTTTTCTTCTCCCACTTGGCCTTGCCCTCTCTTGCTGGACTTCCCGTATGACGACCCACGCGACGTACAATGGATCTGATTCGGATGTGGCTTCATTCTTCATCGTCATCTTTCTCATCTTCATTATTGCACCCGCTTTTCGTCTCGATTAGCCATTGTTGCAAAAATATGAGTCGTTAAGTCCCATTAATCCATCAATCAATCTACGTTACATCTTCTCTTTTGTTGGAGCCTCGCACCTTAAAATGTCCATTCTTTTAGAATCCTCTCATCAAGACTCAACAGGCAAGTAACAATGTATTACCGTGTATCTGTACACAACTGGATAAAGAGAATAAATCTTTGAATACTTGAATCTTTTTCTTAGAACTGTCCTGCCCAGGGACTGCTACCTTATCGTGGTGGGCAGGTTTGAGTGCTTCGAGTTCGATGATTCCTGGAGCTACGCCGGCGGAAGCGTATGCTTCTGGTAGGGCCACCCTAGCCGGACAGGTCGCGGAGGAGAAGTCAGACGAAATGCAGTCCACAACCACCCCCCTCCCTTTTCCACCCCGCCCTCCTACTTTCCCCTTTCCTCCAAACAGCCCCCTATTTCATCTTCATACTTCACCCACTCATTGTCTCGATTAGCCTCGTTGCAAAAATATGAGACGTTAAGCCCAAATATCAATCAATCTCTAAGCCAGTAGCATCATGGCGCTTACATAACTTAAGAGCTATTCGAACGAAAGCTGAAACTATTTTAACTTGTTAGCTTTTATCCCTAGAATTCTTAGCCCAGCCAATGAGAGGCGATCTTTTATAAATCCGGCCAAAGGTAGCGATCCTAGTAGAACACTTAGGAAAATAGGTGTCTGGGAATCTTAAGTGTGTAAGTCGACGTTACAAGAACATACATTTCTCTTCGTTGTAATTCTGAGACAAAGATGGTCCTAAAGACAATCCGTTCTGTGATAATGGCGAAAACAATTGACAAATATTGTATTTTACTTTTATTGCAGCTCATTGTTGCTCCGACCTGTTTCCGTAGTCGCGTCGCTCTTTAGACATAACTCACTAAATTGACAGTTTGTTGTCTAAATCCCTTTCTGTAAATAATACCTTAAGTAATCGAAATTTATGATGTGTGATCAAGAGCAAAGAATATGTGAGTACCTGTTTGAGTATCCAGACATTCCTGGGGGTCTAGAGGGGCAAATATGAGACCTGGGTTCGATTCCCAGTCGGGGTTGGGTTTTTTTAATTTCTGGATTTCACAAAAAGTCACCCACGAGTGTATTTCTCCAATGAATAGGCTATAGTTGAGAAACTGTAAGAATGACGGCCCCCTCCTTATCCCCTTCACTGTTACCCGACCCCCCTCAACTCCATGAAACAACAAACTGAACAACTGAAACAAACTGATTTTCAGTTACGTATTTCATTTTGTCAGGTTGTCACGGAGTTGAGGGGGGTCGGGTAGCTGTAGAGGGGATATGGAGGGGGCCGTTATTCTTACAGTTTATCAACTTTATCCTATTTTGTATTGTTTGTGTTTTTAAATCAATGGAATAAAACTACTCGGCTGACGGTACAGATAGCTGTACGGGTTGTTATAACTTGATTATTGCTATTACTATATTATATTATAGTATTATACAAACTACAAAGCTATTGTAAGACTGATTCTGGAGGTCGCCGGTTTGATAACAGCAATTCTGACTGAAGGTATTCTTGTAAGATTTTACACTGAAACTTTATAGTTGCACAATCATAATTATAGAGACAATTAATGCAAGAAATATAGAAACGTAGTTGAGGTACAGTATATAGCGACTCAACAGTTTAAGCTCACTTTTCAATTCCACGTGAACATTTTGTTGATCCCGAGAGCTATGCCGGCGGAAGTGTATGCTTCTGTTAGGGCCACCCTAGCCGGACTGGTCGAGGGGGAGAAGTCAGACAAAAGTGCAGTCCACCCCCAATCCCCTTTCCTCCTCTTTCCCCTTTCCTCACGCGCCCTCCTACTTGCCCTTTTCCTCCAAAGAGCCCCCAAATCCATCTTCATTATCACCCACTCATCGTCTTGATTAGCCATGTTGCAAAAATAAGACGTTAAGCCCAAATATCTATCATCACGTGAACATTCATAGTATTGATACAATTTGAAGGTGAAATTTATTTTTGAGTTGTATATGTAACTCCAAAAATAAACCACACCTTCTTTAACTATGAAACCTATTGTTTACCTGATTGAAATGTCATAAAGAGGCAATTTATAACATTGAAATTTTCGAGGAAATAACATTTTCAACGACAGTTGCTGAAACTAAAACAATTATACTCCAGTTATGTATGATTATTACCTGGATTAGATATACCTCGTTAGGAATTCGGAGAAAAGTGAGTCTAAATGGTGAGTCGCTATACTATGTAATTACCGTAACAGAAAATTAGCGGCCTATCACAATCAAACTAGTATTGCTTTATTGAAACGAGCACTGTAGGTAATACTATTACAGGGTGACCGACGGTTTGTTTCAGCCCGGGCGCTGGACAATGGTGACTTCCTAGACGCTTTGTACCTGATGGGACTCGGTGGTCACAACTCTCTGAGGGTGAGACATACATCACAGCATCATAGTTGTAGTTGTACAGTACGTCGTCGTTAAACAACAAATAACCAAATCAAATCAAAAATGTACGCGTCCTACCGCGGGGTCTAGAGTTAGTTCAATATCTATTCAATTGCTCCTTCCTTTGTACTCTAGCAAAATCATGTTGTTTTTTGTATTGAAAATAGGATACATAAAACAGTTGGTGACAACCTTGGCTTTTCAATGAACTGGTTCCAGTCCACTATGGGCTATGCGTTCTCAGTACAATGACCATTGTCTATATTCTATACATCACAACAATTAGCCACTGACATCACAAACATGAACCGAAGGCCGGTCTCCATGGTTACCACATTTTGTCACCCACTGTTATGCCGACATTACACGACTCGATACTTTCGTCAAACTTATTGTTCGTCGAACTTATTGAATTCAAGAACAAAAGCGAGTTAAAAACCGTTGGTAAAAAACTGCAACAATATAGCTTTTAAAAAATTGATGCTTTTTTGTCCTTGAATTCAATAAGTTTGACGAAAGTTTTGGGTATTACAGTCTTATTTTATTGAGAACATTTATGTGGCTATACCTTCATTGAGGTATAGTTTGTTTTCATTATTCTAGTAGTGTTAGTAGGATATGAAAAGTGTCTTGAAAGGGGTGGTGGGGGGGGGGGGGGGTCTAGCTAGACTATATGGAAATATTGCTTTTCTTATTATAACATTATTATACTTGTTGTGACGTACATTATTCTACACAAGCAGTAAGGATAATGGTATAAAAAAGGTCCGTGGCATGAGTGTCAACGACAACGACGACAACAACGTCAACCACTAACTTGGCTTTCGGGTATAGCCGCGTCGATTATCGCTTAAAAGCTGACGTTTCGGGCAGGTTACACTACCCATCTTCAGAGCTAAGAACTGAAGAAGTCACAGAATGAAACCTAGTCGGTCCAGCTTCACTCCGTGACTGCTTTTTATTTTAAGCGTGGCGGCTATACCCGAAAGCCAAGTTTAGTGATTGACTCGGGCCGCGAAAGCCTACGTGAGTGTTTAACAACGACAACGACGACAACAACGACAACGACAACGACAACGACAGCAACGACAACGACAACGACAACGACAACATACGAGTTATTACAATAGCCAACATTAATTCTCCAACGATTTTACTGCACAAACACATTGAGTGGACAGGTCGAGAGGTAAAACCATCTGAATGTTGCTCCAGAGTACATGGAAGAAGTGGTAGCCTATCTTACACTGCATCTTACACTGGCCAGTGTAGCAAAACGTCTTAGACGAGTGTAAAAATCATTTCCTACACTGGCTACACTAGTGTAGTATTATACTCGGTTTTTATTACACGCGATAAAAATATTTAGTGACATACAAACACGGGTAGAAAAGTACGATTCAGTACTGACACTGACAAAACTATACTTGGTTCCAACCTAAGAAAAACCCTGCCTGCCAATCACTAACCTGAGAGGCTACTTCGCCGTCGCATTCTTTCTTGAAAGTTGTACACGTCAGTCTTGTCTAAAACCTACTGCACAGTTGTAAAAAGGGGACCTCTGTCTGTATCCGTAGTGGTCAAGTTACTTGTCCGTGGGGTTGGTAGCTGTCGGTATCGGCCGAGAAGGTGGGTGCTTTTTTGAATAATCGGGATGATTGACATCGATTATCTATATATTATCTACATCTACACGATGTACATGATGATTATCTACATCGCCTGCTTTGAGGTTAGTGCAGGCGCGGACTGGCTAGGGATGCCGCGATGCGATCGCATCCCGGGCCCTTTGGCAGTCCGGGCCCCCGGGCTGCTAGAAAGTTCCTATGATGTAAACAC
The DNA here is from genome assembly GCA_945910005.1 of Isoperla grammatica. Taxonomy (NCBI): domain Eukaryota; kingdom Metazoa; phylum Arthropoda; class Insecta; order Plecoptera; family Perlodidae; genus Isoperla; species Isoperla grammatica. The sequence continues at coordinate 2,187,651 of OX246744.1, read as the reverse complement.
TTCTCTGTATATTGCTAAAAAATCTTAACCCCACTCTATAAGTATTATTTTGAAATTATAATTGAATTAATTGTAATATTTATTATTTATTGTAAATATTCAATGTAATTAATTGAATAAAATGAATATTATTTTGCTACTGGAAGGGTGGCCTCTGTTATTCGCGCCCTAAAATCGTATTTTAAGCCTTAAAATTCAATGCAACCCCAACAACTTTTTTGCGCCATCGGAGTATTTGCCTCCGGCGGCTGGGGGTTTGCCCCAGACCCCAACTGCGCCACGCCACCTCGTGCGGACCCCCGAAACCCAGCATCACGGGCCTTTTTATCCCAGTCCACTCCTGTCGTCGAGGGAAGCGGGGCTTATTCTGGCATCACACAGACACCCTCACTAGACTCCCATGCAACACTAGTGGCTGCCTTGGGATCCATTTTTAATTGCCTTTTACAGCTAAACCGTGCAACGTAGAGGGAAACGGGGCTTATTCTGGCATCACACAGGCACCCTCACTAGACTCCCATACAACACTAGTGGCTGCCTTGGGATCAATTTTTAATTACCTTTTACAGCTAAACCGTGCATCGTAGAGAGAAACGGGGCTTATTCTGGCATCACACAGGCACCCTCACTAGACTCCCATACAACACTAGTGGCTGCCTTGTGATCAATTTTTAATTGCATTTTACAGCTAAATTGTGCATCGTAGAGAGAAACGGGGCTTATTCTGGCATCACACAGGCACCCTCACTAGACTCCCATACAACACTAGTGGCTGCCTTGTGATCAATTTTTAATTGCATTTTACAGCTAAATTGTGCATCGTAGAGGGCAACGGGGCTTATTCTGGCATCACACAGACACCCTCACTAGACTCCCATACAACACTAGTGGCTGCCTTGGGATCAATTTTTAATTGCCTTTTACAGCTAAACCGTGCATCGTAGAGGGAAACGGGGCTTATTCTGGCATCACACAGGCACCCTCACTAGACTCCCATACAACACTACTAGCTGCATTGGGATCAATTTTTAATTGCATTTTACAGCTAAACCGTGCATCGTAGAGGGAAACGGGGCTTATTCTGGCATCACACAGACACTCTCACTAGACTCCCACACAACACTAGTGGCTGCCTTGGGATCAATTTATAATTGCATTTTACAGCTTAACCGGGCATCGAAGAGGGAAACGGGGCTTTTTCTGGCATCACACAGACACCCTCACTAGACTTCCATACAACACTAGTGGCTGCCTTGGGATCCATTTTTAATTGCATTTTACTGCTAAACCGTGCATCGTAGGCAGGCGCGGACTGGCTAGAGATGCTGGGATGCGATCGCATCCCGGGCCCCTGGGCAAATCCGGGCCCTTTGGCAGTCCGAGCTCCCGGGCTGCTACCAGAAAGTTCCTTTGATGTAAATACTTCTTTGTATATTGCTAAAAAAATCTTAACCCCACTCTATAAGTATTGTTTTGAAATTATAATTAAATAAAAATAAATAAATAAATTCACATTTAGAGTCTACCCACTCAGTAACAAAACTGATTTGCAGTGGGGGACTTTCATTTAAAGTGACTAAACCAACCCTGTAGGCTTCGAACACCATCGACGAGTGAGCGATAACCAATCAAAGATCGATATTTAATTCAAATACGAAACATATGAATCAGTGATTGGACAGTGCGAACACCTGCGGACAAATGCCAGAATCAACAAGGCCGATTCAGAACAAATTGAATTTATTGAGTGCTTCGTTGTTAGGACGGCTCCAAAGTCACCGTTTACTTATTCCTAAGCCAAGAAGTAATGGAACTGAATCCACATGAATTGAATGTATTGTAATATTTATTTTAAATATTCAATGTTATTAATTGAATATTGGAAATTATTTTGCTTTTGGTAGGGTGGCCTCTGTTAATCGCGCCCTTAAATCGTATTTCAGGCCATAAAATTAATGCAACCCCAAAAAATGTTTTACGCCTTCGGCGTATTTGTCTCCGATAGCTTATGCTTTGCCCCAGACCCCAGCTGCGCCACGCCACCTCTTGCGCGCCCCCCCGAAACCCAGTATCCCGGGTCTTTTTATCCCTTTCCGCCCCTGGTTTAGTGAATGACAGGTTGTTCCTTATATAGGAACCACCTGTAATGTGGCAGGCGAACAAAGCTACGCCATACGACTAACAGATGGAGCCACATGTTGCAGTTTGCCTCGCATGGTCCGCCGGGGATCCCCGCATTCAGCACCAAGAAGTCAAGGTCGCAGGCCGTCCCCCCCTCCAGACCCAAGATCTACGGGCCGCCCCCCTACCCCGCCTTCCAGCGGCGGAACAGCCAGAGCAAGGATCCAGACGGTTTGAAGGCAAGCTGCATGCATATCACATATCACAGCGATATTGTTTGACTTTTATGCAGGGTCAAGTATCTCTATATTTAAATTCGCCCATATTATTGTCATCAAATTTTTCCTGTATCTTTATATGTCTCTCTTCTTATTGTGAGAAAGCTTTAAATGGTCCCTCGCGTTCCAGGATCCGGAAATGTTCGGCAACTTTCCTGGAATGTCACCGAGATCCGAGAGTTCAGAACAGATGTCAAACTTCCTGGTGATCGAGCCTAGTCGGTTCTTCCCATCGCTCATGGTTGACCGTAGCTCCTCGACCTTCGTCCCCAGCCAGGAGACGTTCAAGGGCACGACCTCGGACGACGACGACGATGACGTCATCGCATCCGGTCGGGACACCCCGACGCTCTCCGAAGAAGAAGACGGCGAGTGTCCGTTTTGCGCGCGCGAAAACACGACCGACGAAAACAAACAGTTTGTGATCGAGGTATTGAAGGCGGTGAACTCGGAGAGCTCCAAACACTGTTGCCGCTACACCGAGCGGTCGCCCAAAGAAGTCTACTCGGAGAGCGACGTGCAGCAGCCGGCGGCCATCTTGTCCACGTCACAGCAGTCTGACGTCAGCGAAGATAAACACCTGTCGCTCATGTTCTCCACCGATACTTTCCAAGACAGTTCGGCGAGCTCGACGCAGGAACTCGGTCAGGACTCGGCGACAGGGTTGCCAACTTCGCGTCACCGTATGAGCGATACAGGCTTGGCAACTATGTGTGCAGGGCCGATGAGCGGTACAGGGTTGCCGAATATGTGTGGCCCGATGAGCGATACAGGGTTGCCAAGTACTTGTAACCCGATGAGCGATACAGGGTTGACACATATGTGTGGACCGATGAGCGATACAGGGTTGCCAAATAGTTGTGACCAGATGAGCGACATAGGGTTGTCTTATTCGTGTGACATGGCTAGTGATACAGGGTTGCCAACATCGTGTGACCAGATGAGTGATACAGGGTTGCCAAATACGTGTGACGAGATGAGTGATACAGGGTTGCCAAGTACGTGGGGTACAATGAGCGATACAGGGTTGCCAAGAAACTGTTACCAAATAAGGACACTTAGTTGAACGAGAAGGCGCCATTTTACGTCCAACAGCCATTACACGTTTCGAAATATGATATTTATAATAACAAAGGCAACGATCCATTAAGTAGGATACCACAAAGTTAAATTTTCCCAGATAAGAATTAATTTTGAAACAATTATAATATCTTTCCGTTTATTTTGTGTACGAATATAGTCTAGATAGAGCAATATATGTGAAAAATTATGTATTTTCAAGTTGTTAAAATAAAATATGTTTGATAGATATCATTCCATCCCTGCTGTTAAAACCGTAGACGTAATCTACTACTCAGGTCTATGGTTATAAAACTATTCATCCGCAATAGCTCCTGTCTGTGCCCGAAGGATAAGATGGAACCAGGGTGACTCTGCCGGTCGTGAGAGGCGATTTAAAGAGTTCCTTTAACAGTATATAACCACTTTTTATATATTTTCTCCACCATTTTGTCCGATCTTCCGCCTACGCGGCTGGAGCAGCATAGCCGCGGACCCCACCTTTTCCGCGCGGCCACCACGTGGGGCCCCCGAGAAACGTTTTAAATAAAAAATAAATAAATAAATTCACATTTAGAGTCTACCCACTCAGTTATGAAACTGATTTTCAGTGGGGGACTTTAATTTAAAGCAACTAAACCAACCCTGTAGGTTCCGAACCCCATCGACGAGTGAGCGACAACCAATCAAAGATCGATATTTCAAATACGAAACAGATGAATCAGTGATTGGACAGTGCAAACACCTGCGGAAAAATGTCAGAATCAACAAGGCCGATTCAGAACAACTTTGAATTTATTGAGTGCTTCGTTGCTAGAATGACTTCAAAGTCACCGTTTACTTATTCCTAAGACAAGAAGTGATGGAACTGAATACTCGATTAGAGTTAAAAAACTTCTGCCTTAACCGGGATTTGAAAATATGAAGAGAGGACCCTGAGGTGCCCCCGGCCTAGTTGACAATATGCTAGGCACCCCTGCATAGGTTGGACCCGTCCTCCCTAGTGAAGGCAATTTTGACAATGCTTATATTACGATGCCCGTACTCGCTATACGACATCTCCATGTAATCCAACAGCTGCAATAAAATACAAATACAAATACAAATACAAGGTCGATAGCGCCATCTAACAGGCGGTGAACCTTCCTAATTGCCGAGTACTATACATCCACGTTTCATGGATGAGAGCTTCCATGTTGTACTGATACTAATTGCAACATTACACGTATGTACGGTTCAAATATTTTTTACAATGACTTAGGCATGTAGGTCTCATATATTATATAAATTAGAAAAAAGGTTTTTATTTTATTATATATTTTTTTGAATTAAGGTCATTGTAGGGCACAATGCCCTCTTTAGCCTGATGAGTTATGATTGATGAATGATAATGAGGGAGGAAGGAGGGGAAGCCTGGTACCGGCACGTAGCCTATACTCCTGTCGAAAAAGTACTAGGGGGGCCATCGGTTTTACGTCCTATCCGAAAGGACGGTGTATCTTTGACCAGTTAGGTTCCTCCACTAACCTGGACTGCCGAGCAGTTGACGAGAAGAACGAAGCTGTTAGACAAGCTTTCGAACCCTCCAATCGGTTCTATCAAGCGGTAACTAGAGTTTCGGAGGAGAGTGGTTACCCACCATCTTCCTGACCTAGTCCGAAGTTGCTTAACTTTGGTGTTCGTATGGGAACCGGAAGCAACCACGGCTAAACCGTTGGGGGGTTATTGTGATGTTACATATAAGACAGAAATTCAAAATTTGACCCCGCTGGGAAATCGATGAGAGTTCCTGCCTGTCCGGCAAGTGGGAGACCTGGGTTCGATTCCCAGCCGGATCTGTATCACGTTACAGAAGGTAACTAAGAACAACTGAAACATGGAAATATTGATTGGAACAAAGAAAAATTCATAAGAGCAGTACATTCTCTCTACAGGATATGTATTTTTTTTTTTTTTTTTTACATTTTAAACATTTGTTATAACAAACCGAAATCGTGAGTTCTGCAGGCTAGGCGGACAGACAGTCTAAGCATATAGGACAAGGATGAATCATGTTCAGGTTGGACTCATTACTCAAGATCAACTATGTGTATACACAATATTCACGGATATCGTTCTGGAAAGTCCGCTCATTAAAATAAAAGCGGAACACTAAATCACCTACATAAATGTGTGTTTAACATGACACCCAAATAACGTTGCCGTTATTCCCTGTGAACCATGGCACAGTTTCGAACCCACGTCCTCGCCTATATTCCGCCGGATTCATTACACCCCACAGCACAACACAGGTCGTTTGGTCACGACATTCACTATTATGATTGTGTCAACAAAAAATGTTAATCGCGTTTTTATATCTGTTTTTCGAACAAAAGTTAATGGTTTTTCCAAGGCCTTCGATAGTGGACAGCGTCGCCTGGGTCATTGGGTTTGAAATATAGGGTATATAATATAATATATATATAAAGAAAGGATACATTTTACGGTTAAACCAATCTAAATTTTATTTTTAATGATAAGTCAACGTTTCATTGTCACTAGTGGTAGCAAATTTGTTCATGGAACATTTTGAAACAACAGCCCTGGAGTCATCTTTACTAAAGCCCCTTTGCTGGCTGCGATACATAGATGATACGTTTGTAGTGTGGCAGCATGGAATAGATAGGCTTAATGAATTTCATCAACATTTAAACAACCAACACACAAATATAAAACTAACGATGGAAATCGAGGAAGATGGTAAATTACCTTTTTTGGATGTACTTGTTCAGAAAAAACCTGATGGAAGTCTTGGCCATACTGTGTTTAGAAAAGCTACTCATACAAACAGATATCTGAATGCAACCTCTCACCACCACCCGAGTCAAATCCGGTCTGTTGCTTACACACTTGCTAATAGATCACACAAAATTGCAGATGTGGATAATATTGATGCAGAATATAAAATATTACATCATGCCCTTTCATCTAACGGGTTTACGAATAGTTTAATAACAAAGGCATGGCATCGACAACCTCTTTCCACCTCGACGTCACAAGTAGAACCATTAGAACCACCCAAGTATACTGCCTATTTGCCATACATTAAAGGGACGACAGACTTGATCAGTCAACGGCTTCGCCGAGAAAACATACGGACGATTTTTAATACCGAGAAGAAAATTGGCGAAATGGTGGGAACTTGTAAGGATGTGATTCCTTTAGAAAACAAAGGAGTATATGAGATACCCTGTAATGGCTGTCATCACAGTTACATTGGTCAAACAAGTAGAAAATTATCGCAGCGAGTTCAAGAACACCGACTTGCTGTGGACCAAGGCCAGTCAACGTCATCTCTAGCACAACATACAATAAAGGACGGACATAACATTAACTTTGCCGGGGTACGGCTTCTTGCTTCAGTGGACAATCTTCGAGCGAGGTTAATCCGGGAAGCAATTGAGATTGAGAAGCGGCCTCATAACCTGAACAAGCGAGATGACGCTCAAAGACTACCTTCGGCTTGGAAACCGATTGTGGCTAACCTTAAAGTCCAGCAGGTGTTCCCAGCCATCAATCAGCCTGTTGCTGACCATTCTCAGAGACAAAGAGTTCCAGCAGTGTCTCAGGGGGGTCCCATAACCAGAAGCAAATTCAAGGAGCTTACTAGAGCAGCTACCCAGTGATGTATCGCTGTGGCAGTGTTTTCGTTTTTATATGCAAGTGTTTTTTGGTTGTTGTGGTTTTTTATTTATTTGTTTTTGTATATTTGTATGTCTTGAAAAAGACGACGCTAAAGTCGTCGAAACGTTGACTTATCATTAAAAATAAAATTTAGATTGGTTTAACCGTAAAATGTATCCTTTCTTTACATATTGCAACCAACAAAGTCTGAGAAATCTAATATATATATATATATATCCTATTTATATAGGATATAATAAAAAATAATAATAATAATATATAATATATATATTTCAAACCCTATGCCTGGGTGGACCGGCATGTCTGCCACACAAATTTGTTGTGTAGATACATTTTGATGTATTTTTTTAAATTTTCGTATGAAACCTACCCAGAGAAAATCCATGTCCCTCTTCAGTTGACTAAGAAGGTATTGCGGTATTTGAAGGAAGGTATTGGAAGGAATGTCCGAGGGCTGATAGATAGTATGACTCAATTCCAGCTCGGATAACACGTTCATTGAGAATTGCCTGTAAAGGGCATCGAACCCGCATCGCCTCGTGTGTAGCCACTAAGATATATCTATCTGAATAAATAAAAGAAAATTGAAATAAATACGTTTGTATTTGTAGACTGTTTATACTCATTCAGTTACAAAATCTAATTTTCAGTAGAGAACACTTTATTTATTACGTGCTTCATTGTTATGACGGCTCTAAAGTCACCGTTTACATATACACACATTGATTGATTAAAGTCAAGTTCCAAAGTTAAAATGAAACATGCCCGAACCGGGATTTGAACCCTGTACCTTCTGCATTGGAAACAGAATTGTTCTCATTCCCGAACCGGGATTTGAACCCCTTCTGTATTGGAAGCAGGATTTTCTTTCAGACAGTATGACTGACGTAGATTGAAGTATCTGACCTTGCTATTGCCAGCGTCATCAAAGGGTCAAGGTGTAATGTAGCCAACATGACAGGAAGTCATAGGATAGAATGACTGACGTGCATTCACTTCTCATCTTTACGTATTCGTTTTCCCAACTAAATTCGTGTTTTTTTTTCTCCATTCACACTTCGCACAATGAACGTGCGTCATCGCCATGTTCTCAAACCAAGTTTCCATTATTCCGCTTATGTTCCACCACTATTTGCATGTGACCGCATCCCGTATGCCTATACAGTACGTACAGGACATCCTGGATTCTAAGTATTTTGTTCTTCATTTACTCTTCTAACACCCCTTCCATTTTCCTTACAATTCATTTATCTACTTTGCCTTCACGCCTCGAATTAAACGACCAGAGAAAGACCAGAGTAGATTGGTGAGAATATCTTTCTTTCAAAGCTCTTAGCTGGCGTGGGGCATCATGGGTCTAGTTTCTCAAATATTCAGTAATGAAATTTACCGCCATTTTGCTTCATCGAGTCAACTGCAACAGGCTACCTTGAAATAGTTTTCAAATTAACGGTTATGAGATATAAGTAGATATGAGTGAAATAATACCGGTCATACAATCTCCTAATAAGAAAGTTATTTGTAGCAATTAAGCTATTTGGAGGATTTCAAGGGTTTTGATTGGTGGTTGCCATGGAGAAAACAAGCTATTCCACGAATAAATAGTTATTGGGACATTGTAAGAATGCTCTCAAAACTAACATAGATAGCGCTGCTAAGCAACCTCCTTTCAGCGCCATTGATGAATAATAACAATGAAACAACAATGAAAATTGACAGCTAAACCACTCTTTTTAGAAGTTTATTTTCTTGCCACCAGAATGCATCTAGTGTATTTTGAGTGCTCGGTGTACGGGATGATGGCCGCTATGTGTAGAAACTGCGATACCTAATGTACGACAGTGTTCATGACGTCACGTAAATATCAAGAATACTTAGGCCTAGGTTTAGGCCAATACTTAATCCTACACCCACTTACTTGGATCGTACAAAGTTTGCAGATTGTAGGTAAAGCCTAACTTAGGTACCTGATATGCCTAGGCCTAGGCCAGTGTGCTACGCCCTAATGTTACTGACATCTGCAGAAAGAAAGATCATTCGAAAGATGGTTACAGTCAAAAACCCATTACAGTATTCACTGATAATCACAGTCACACAGTCACAGTCATGACACAGTCATAATGACGTCATTTTTCTAAGAATGTGCTAATTTTTGTGGGAACATTCGAAATTCACTGTAAAACAAAATTGATGCAGTTACTATTAAATCCGGGTTAAGGTCCCCCCCCCCCAACTTTGTGGGGTGAGGGGGCTCGAAAAAGCGTGTGACCTCCGACTGACCTTCGTTATCTCTGCCTAGGCGGCTGTGGGAAGGTCACCAATAAACTGCAGGATGTACGTCCCATAATCGCATACAAAAGGTGACTTTTCGGAATTGGCGTTTTTTCTTTATTTTCGTCGAATGTAAACTATCTCCACGGGAATCAAAATTCCGTTTTTATTGAGCCGCGTAGAATATGTCTGCCCTTGTTTTGACCTCTATGTATAACGACAGGATATCCCGGGTTGGAATGAAGTGGCCTTAGAATTAAACCGATCTTAATCGTCCATTACAAACTATATCCACGTTATAATCTGTTATCTAAACATCATTTTAGTTACCCCATTCAAAAGCAAGAGTGGGGGTGTTCGCTGAAAACGTGACGTTTCGACGTGGTGAGTCGAGTATAAAAAGGGAGTTGGTAACTATCTCGGCCATCAGTTGGTATACTTGCATTCAACATGGCGAACTTCTTGGTTACTCTGTTGGCGGTTGTTATGGTCGGCTCTCAGCAATCTTACGCTGCTGAAATTAATGTCGCGACGCATTGCGTGAGTATCTCATGTGTTTATCAATCTAGAGAATATTATTTTACTTTGTAAGAACTATAAACAATGGATTAAAATAGTTTCAAATATTCTTGTTCTTACGGTTGGTATTTTGGGAGCCAATCATAGATATTCATAACGCCATGGTTTTCAAAATGATACATCAATGATGCAATATTTGAATTGTTTTTTGTCCACTTTTTAGTTTTTATAAATCTAGATTTTGGTTAGTAAGATTTTTTAATATTATGTAGTGTTCTGATATTACTGAAAACTCTCGATTTTACGCGTTTTTAATAGCAGAGACTCTAGAATCAACTAGAATGTTAGTTAGGTAGCAACAATGTAGTTGTTGGAGACAAGAAATAGATAGCGCTGCTAAGCAACCTCCTTATCTACGAAAGCAACAATGAACAATTGACTGATAAACTCCTCGTTGTAATAGTTTATTTTCTAGCCACCAGAATGCGTCTAACGGACTCGACATGGTAGCGATCCTAGTAAAACTATAGAGGTACAATTCACCTAATGTCGAGGTGGTCAAAACCAATGCCATCTTAACCCCTGGCGGAGGCTCGTCGAACGTTTAGTTTTACCGAACCTCCGCTAGGTGGTTGACCTTGGGTTGTGGCAGAGTCATAGCTGGACTCTCTAGTATACGAAGCGTATGCTTCTGGTAGGTCCACTCTATAGGTGAAGAAGCCAGAGCGGGTAGGCAGTCCACGTCCTCTTCCCGTTTTCATTGTCCTCCCCTTTACGTCCTACTAGTCTCTTGCTAGCAAACACCCCCGACGTATCGACATTAAAATCATATACAGAGGGCGCTGGCATCACGACTCCATTCTATAGTTCACATTTCTACCGCATGAGTGCGCATTACAACTTTTAACCTCGAATAGTTGTCGAGTACGTCATCAAATCAATTTTTCACATTATAATATGCAAGTGTTGAAGCTGCTTAAGCAAACCATGTTTTACTTCCAGGCTGGCTTTGAACTCTTCACTGACAAAGTCAAGACCTGCGATGGGGTCACCTCCCTGCTCACATTTGACCAGTTTAATGTAACCATGGCCGACAACTGTACCTTCGTTACCCAAGGAAGCATCGACTACAAGAGCTTCGCCACCGCTAAGGTATTCATACTTCATTCATACTCACACTCATACATTAAATAAATAAATGAATAAATAAAATAAATTCACATTTAGAGTCTAGGCCTACCCACTCAGTAACTAAACTGATTTTCAGTGGGGGACTTTAATTTAAAGTGACTTAACCAACCCTGTAGGCTTCGAACACTATCGACGAGTGAGCGATAGCCAATCAAAGATCGATATTTCAAATACGAAACATATGAATCAGTGATTGGACAGTGCGAACACCTGCGGACAAATGCCAGAATCAACAAGGCTGATTCAGAACAACTTTGAATTTATTGAGTGCTTCGTTGCTAGGACGGCTCCAAAGTCACCGTTTACGTATTCCTAAGCCAAGAAGTAATGGAAATGAATCCACATTTGAAGTAAAAAAAACTTCTGCCTGAAGCGGGATTTGAACATTTATACATACATCACAACATGTTATTACTACTAAATGATATAATATAATTGATTGTGGTCTGTGGACCGAGTCTAAACATGCAGATTGTTTCTTGTTTCAGTTGGACTACAACATCAACTTCGCCTCGGCCAAGCTCCTCAAGTCCCTCATTCCAGAGTTCCCGTTGTCCTACTCGAACTTTGACCTTTGCAAACTGACCGATCTTATCCCCGCGAACTTCATGAAGTACATTACTAACCTGGGCCTCCCATCCACCTGCCCCGTCACTGGCGTAAGTAACACCACCATTACAGTCTAAAATTAATAAATTAATTAATTAACGAATGAATGAGTTATGTTTGAGTAATTATTTTGGGTAATTTTGAGTAATATTTCCGTAATTTTTTTAAAGTTTTTGAGTAATTTTGAGTTGTAAGTTTGTTGAGTAAGTTTGTGAGTAAGTTTGAGTAATTTTGTTTGAGTAATTATTGCACGAATGAATGAATGAATGAATGCACGAATGAATGAACAAATGAGTGCACAAATGAATGTATGAATGACTATAGAAGCCGGGACTAAAGACCCGTGTACCCGCCTTGTATTGCAGAAGACCATCCGTGCTGACAACCTCACCACAAACCTGGACATCCTTACCGACCTCGTCAAGCAGGGCATCAACATCCGGCCCTTCCTCGGCATGGCGGTGGCAACCGGATACACCACTGGCAAGGTGAATGTTGTCACAGACACAGGAGTCGGCTGCTTCGAGTTCGCCGGCGCCATTAGGAAGAAGGCGACAGACGCCAGCAGGAAGACGGACGCATTGAAGAAGATGACCCAGAAAAAGTTCGATGATCTCAAGAACAAGATGATGAAGAAAATGGGTTAAAAATTCAATCTAATCAGCAACAAAAGCAGCACAAATCGGGGTCTAGGTAAACAGATATACCTGATAATGAAAAACTAATTTGGGTAAAGATATTCACATGTTTTTGCATTTGCACTTCTGCACAATGAAGTAATTCATGATATTAATTAATCACTGATTTTATCTTTTTAAAATTGTTATTTAATTGATCCTGTGTTCTGTGAGAAGCTGAATAAAGTGTGTACTGCTGCAAGCAATGACATCTTGATCTTCTTTGTTTTACTTTGTTATACCTACCTTAGAATAGATGATTTACAGAATTTGATGTAGAAAACCAGGATTTGCTCTATCAAAGGGTACTTGATAGTTATGTAATACCCACATTACACGGTTCAATAGCACAAGACTCAATGATATGTAACACCTATGAAGGTGTTACATATCATTGACAAGACTCAATTCCAAAAGTAGCCATGTTGCCGTGTTTTGTTTCGGACAAACATTGAATGTGCACCAATCAAAGAAAGAAACAACAATGCAGTTGCCTAGGAACACAATGTTTGTCCGCCTGTGATGTCACAATCTCTTCAATTGAGTATTGTGCTCATTTCGATCCGAATAATTTCGGCCTTGTATTTATCATAGCATGTACAATGTTTGTCAAGAGACGCGCAGGCTAGAAAGTGTGAAAAACACAAATTCACCGCTGTATGAAGTATAATGCTAATACGACATTAAATATATTTACTGTACTGTTCTATTAAAATAGAGTTTGTTTGATGACAAGTAGACGTGTTAGCAAAAATACTACATGGTCGTTCCGCGATTTGAACACACTTTACTATACAAGTTGTGTACGTGTGAAGGTGTGGTACAAACACAATACCATTCTTGTTTTTATTTATTTCGTTTTTATATATGTATATATTTATTTATTTCTATATTGAACTCCGGCCAAAAAGTGAACAGGCAAGAATATTGCCGCTAATTATTACAGGCTATAATTATACAGTAACTAAATATTTATGACTAATGAACTCTGCACAGAATAGATACTACCACAATAAAATATGTAATAATTTTTATACTATAAACTTCATTATTCGTAATGATAACATTGTTGAATAGCTGGAACATTATTGATTGATCTGTGTATCATAATACGCAGGACTCGCTCGCTACGACATGACGAGTTATGTTGACGGTCGGTGAGTAATCGGACAGTGATAACTGTATGCAGGACTAATGTTTTGATTTATAAAGTTGTTGACCTATAGTGACGTCGTAAACCAGCAACAGCTGATCTACCTGTTGGCGGACTATTTGCTTTAGCTAATTTATAATATATCCTGTGCTATACTTATGCAGAAAGAGCACAATATAATATTGGGTTTGGTTGCTATGGTCGTGAATAAACAATTAAACCTTGTGTTTATTGTAGTGTTAGTTCTAGCTACTTATGTAATTTAGTGATGGATATACCGTACCAAAAGTATCGTAACTATAACCTCATCTAAGAGGGTTTGCGGTAGCTAGCTATACCCTGCCCACTTGGTCATCTCGTGGGGAGAAGGCGAGCAGTCGCCTGCGTGAAGGTGCTTTTACACTACTGATGTTTAGCCCACCAGTGAGCACGCACGGTAACGATTGGTTTTTTTTTATTAGAAACACAATTTATTAGATTATAAACAATCAGGATTACATACATTCTTCATAAAATTTCCTAAGTGTGATAAATTTTAACATTTTCGAACAGACGATAACAATACAATAACATGAGGGAAAAAGTTAAAAAAAAAAAAAAAACTCTTCGGAAGAGAATAAGACTAAGCTTGATTAAATTAGTGAACACAAATTATTATAGCAGGTACTCTCTTGAAAAAAGATTTTGACTTTGGTAACATTTAACGAAATGACTGGTAACGATTGGTAAATCACGTGGTACTCTATGCAAATGCAAATTGTTACTGTCTACTACGCACACGCAAACTTGCAGCCCAACTTTCTCAACTGTTCCATGTTTAATGTGTATAGGTTACTTGTACCGTACTCGACATGGAGTTTCCTCATGCAATGTACTATGCGTGCATGTAAGCACCATCCAAAACCAATTGTTGGGCAATAAAATTTTGAATGCGACGAAAATTGTAAAAGTGGTTTTAAATAAATTGTTTGTATTTCCCCCATGCGCAGTAGTATCGCCATATTTCGTAAGATCGTGTCTTCGTCGCTGTGAAGTTCTACGACAATACTGAGCTGTGTCGCGGGGAAGCTGAGTGTGTTTATATCTGCAGGGATGGTTTCTGTGGAATCAGGGACAGGCGAGGGACATGGGCGGGAACCAAGCCTGGACATCGTACTCAATGTCTTGTACGTTCTTGGTAAGAGTACTCGCAAGTAATTTAATTGTATAGGGTACGCACAACTGACGTAACAGCCGAACTACAACAATGGAATAAATGAATTGAACTGGTGGACAAACAACAAGCTGTCAAAGTAATATTGAGAATATTAGTTGTAACGATAGTAACTGCTCGCCAGTTAATATTTATGTTCAATAATGGACAGCAACTATCTGAAAGTTTGTAAACGTTCAGAACGTTTACAAACTTTCAGATAGTTGCCGTCCATTATTGAACATAAATTTTAATACGAGGAAACCCAGCTTGAGAAGTCAAAGAATGCCAAGAGTAGCTGTTTCTGTGCGGGCAAATGGCTCTTATTATTTTCTTGTGTCATTTTCTATCGGATTTAGCGTTGAACGATAGGGCTTACATCTAGGTCAAACAACTAAATCATTTGTAGGAGTGCAATGTTTTACGGTTTCTAAATAGTCACGATATAGGACAAGGTCTATGCTTAGTCTCAGCCTACCGGAGATCAAGTAGACCCAGTGTTGAATTCAGCTATGATCCCCGGGGGGGGGCGGAAATTGTCATTCGCCCCCCCCCCCCCCCCGGGAATTAATTGCCTACAAGCTCTATATATTACTTAATTTTGAAGGTTTATAACTAAAAGTAAATAAAGTGTTCAAGAGAGCTGAAACAAGCAGAAAAAAGCAGAGAAGAGTCAGGCTTATCTAACCTCCATCTCAATTCAACTGAGCATCAAGTGTGGCCAGCTGTGAATAAACATGTCAACATACACTCACATTTGTTGAACATATATTTTTGCGTAAATAGTATTTTTAATAGTATTTTTGTATCTATCAGAACACTTGGCAGTTATTAGTACAAGTAATGTGGAAGCGGTAGTGGTTTTGAAAATTTGCCCCCACCCCCCATTCGATGTCTACACCCCCGGGATTTGAAATAGCACCCCCGGGGACAAAACTCTGAGTAGACCTTGACCGCCTCATAACGC
This sequence comes from Isoperla grammatica, assembly GCA_945910005.1. Classification (NCBI taxonomy): domain Eukaryota; kingdom Metazoa; phylum Arthropoda; class Insecta; order Plecoptera; family Perlodidae; genus Isoperla; species Isoperla grammatica. The sequence continues at coordinate 2,171,930 of OX246744.1, read as the reverse complement.
CCTCTTGTCTTCCAGGCTTCTGGTCCGACGAAGATCCGACCCCAACCCTTGAGACCTACTCGCGGTACTTCAGCCCTCGCCTCGCCAGGCTTCTCGCACGTAGCCGAGCCCTGAGTAGCGTGCTTCAGTGCTTTAGAGCTGTTATGCCCTGGAACCTGATGGTGTTCACAGTTCTGCAGATGCTGATTGTTCATCCAGTCGACATGTATCTTTCATGGGATAACAAACTACACGTCCTGGAAGACTTGTATGGTATACTTGTGTTTATCGTGATATTGATGGGAATGGTGACAGTGTTCTTTCAAAAGGATAAATGTTGTGTTCTTGTTGGTGAGCATCAATTGCTTTACAAAGAGTATATCGGAAATAATGGTGAAGTAAGAAATATTCTCGACCGGACGAGCCAATTGAGTATCAAAATAACCAGAGGGATACAAATTATTTCCCTAGGGACAGCGTTTGCTTTTATAATGGGAGCAAGTGGATATTATCTACCCAAAAGAAAGTTTATGTACAGGTATGTTGAATGCTCTTTTTTCAGTGTTATATATATCTTATTCTGAAAACTTTACAAATAATTGTTAGATAAAAAAAAAAAAAAATATGTTTCTAATTTATTACATTATTCATATTGTTTATGCTGGTTTTTAATTCATTGCTCAGAGTAATGCTATAAGACAAAATATGTTCTATCTTTTATAGTCTTTTTTTACAAATATAATTATTTTGGAACTTTTTAACAAATGCTGTTGAGAATTTGCAAAACAATTTAGTAACCTGACAACCTTCATAGCAATATCCCAATAATGTGAAGTAAACGTCAACAGGTTGTTAATTTAGGCGAAGGATTATCAAGACCCCAAAAGCTTGTTTAAATCTGATAACACAAATGGGGTTTCAATGTTGTATGTTCTCTTTCAGAGGTTGGCTCCCATACAACAAGTTTTCTTCTCCCGCTTTTGAAGTAACACTTGTGGTTTGGATGGTGGAAGTATTTTTACTGTTATTTGCGGCAAACACGTTTATATCTCTTGCTGCAACATTACTTCTTCAACAACGCTCGCATCTCGACATATTGCTTTACAAGCTAACAAATATCTACTCAATATCGACTGAAAAAATACGATCACGCAATTATCAAATGAAATCAAAACGGACGCTGGCAAACCATTACTGGGGGCAGGTTGGGATGGTCAATCCTGAATCAGTCAGTAATAATATACCAGGTTGTGTTGAAGGCTCGGAAAGACAAAACCGCCTGGTTGTCAGTCCTCCCCATTGGCTGGTGGAGAGACATAGGCCCCGCCCTCTCATACGCCCACAAGACGCCAGGAACCTGCAATGCACTGAGAGCCAAGTTTTAGATGTGGAAACTGGAATAGTTTACATTCAAGATAATGTCGATGTACAAGTGGAAGAAAACATAACTCTGCGACTCAGAGTGTCTCAGGTGCAACTGGAGAAGGAAATTATGCTGAGTTTAGTTGAGTGTGTGAAACTTCACGTAACGGCGATAAGGTAGCCTACACAACAGTATATTATATGAGTGGGTTAGAAGCAAAACCAACCATCTCCAATTTTCATTAAAAATTAGTTATATATATGGATTCTGTTAAGATTTGATATTCATCTATTCAGATTTCTAGAGTTCAGTATAATTTTAAGTATTTGAAATGTTTTCCCGCACTGCCCTGTACCACGTGATTTCCGTATAATTCAATAAAGCATACTTCCGGTTTTTCTCTACTCAACTGTGGTCGTCATTCGTGTCGTATCCTACAATTAATCACGATCCATGGAACAATCCTAATATTTAATAGGTTATGGGCCCAGGGAACGTTTTCTCTGAAGTTTAATTGTTGAGTTGAGACGAAAATGCTTCGTGTGTTTGTGTTAAAAAACTTTTTATCACGACAAAAACGCGAGTGCACATGGTGAGGTTAGGTCGCATGCCAACCACGCTAAGAGGAAGTCGAAAATGGAGTCGGATCAAGTGCCTACGGTAATAGTCCAACCGTCTGTGAACTCTCTTCCGCCCTTTGCTAAACTTAAGGGGCAAGAGAACTGGGTTGATTGGAAATATCTCATAGAGCTACACTTGGGAGGGGTGGTCATGAACAACATTTCACTTGACCATTTTCTTCTCAATGAACCACTCAGCAGTCAAAAGGACATGGACAAGGCAGCGAGAAGAATCCTGAGCTTTATGATAGAACCAAGTCTCCTGCTGCATGTAAGGACAACTACAACGGCAAAACGGGCGTGGGAAAATCTGTGCCAAGTGTTTGAAGACTCTGGTGTTCACAGAAGACTTGCTCTCCTGGATCAGTTAATGGACATTAGACATGATAATTTTTCATCTTTAAATGCATATGTCATGGCTTTCACGGATGTATTTGAAAAATTGCGATCCGCCGGGAAACCTTTTGATGAGGAATCCGGAGCGTACCTAATGCTGCGCAACCTGAAACATGAGTATAAATGGCTCCGCCAACTAATCGAGCGAAGTGTCAAGAAAGAAGATGATCTAAAAATCGAGTACGTAACGAGAGAATTAACGAGGGAAGCTCAGAAAGAAGCTGCGGAACTGACGTCATCAGCGCTACGGGCGAGCAGCGGTAGTGGTCCGAACTACCCAAGAACTTCCAACGGTTCGTCGTCTAGAGGGCAGCAGCAACAGCAACCCCGAGATGGCAACAAGCAAACAACAGGAACCCAAGATGGAAACCGTCGAAACAACAGACCTTTTTGTCAAATTTGCAAAAAGCATGGACACAAGGCCAACGATTGCTGGCACAGAAAGACTGAAAATACCAATAATAATGCTGGTAATAGCAACAGTAATAATGGTAATGCTGGTAATAGCAACAGCAATAATGGTAATGCTGGCAATAGTAACAGCAATAATGGTAGGCCTAATGTTGGCAATAGCGGTAAGTCAGGCAACTCGGGCCCATCACAATGGGTACTCAAATTAGCTGCTATGCGCTCGAGTTATTCTGATGAAAGTAAGCCTAGTATAGATTGGTATATAGATTCAGGTTCATGTAATCACATGACTTACAGAAAAGATTTAATGGTAGATTATAAGATGACAGAATCTAATACTATTGAATGTGCTAGTGAGCAAACACTGCACACAGAAGGTGAAGGCAACATTGAGGTTAGGGGACAGAATGGCCTGACAGGTGTTAGGGCCACCTATGTTCCAAAGCTGACAGCAAACTTGCTATCTGTGGGAAGGATATGTAGTACAGGATATATTACTCTCTTTGACAGTGACAAATGTGGAGTGTATAGACCAGAAGACATTCAAGTAGTAGGTAAACCCCTGCTTGAAGGTAAGCAATCCAATAACACTTACAAGGTGTCAATGGAAGTAGAACCTGCCAAAGCTATGAAGGCTACAAGCTCTAACTATAAGTTGTGGCATGAAAGATTTGCTCACATAGGTAATGGTAACCTAAAAAAGCTACAGGGTGGTCTAGTAAGTGGGTTAAGTCCAATAGCCGAGGAAACATTTGATGTGTGTGATGTTTGTGTCAGGGCAAAGCACACTAGAGCTCCTTTTCCAAAGAAAGGTGCAACAAGAGCCACAGAGATATTAGACTTAATTCACACAGATGTCTGTGAAATCACAGATGGTCTGTCATGGGAAGGCTACAGGTACTTTGCTACTTTCACTGATGATAAGACTAGATTCACTGTAATTGCTCTTTTAAAATCAAAAAATGAAGTCTTAGATAAGTTCAAACAATACAAAACAATGGTAGAAAATCACTTGGGGAAATCTATAAAAATAGTCCGCTCAGATAATGGTAAAGAATATTGCTCAAAAGATTTTGACGAATATCTGAAAGAAACTGGGATTGTTCGACAACTGTCTGTTGCGTATAGTCCAGAGCAAAATGGAGTGGCAGAAAGGACAAACAGGACACTCTTAGAAAAAACTAGGGCACTGTTAAAAGAATCTGGTTTGGGAAACAAATTCTGGGGAGAAGCACTAAAAACAGCTGTGTATCTAAAAAATCTATCCCCAACTGTAGCAGTAAAAGATATGGTACCGTATGAGGCATGGACTGGCACTAAGCCGAATGTAGAACACTTGAAAATTTTTGGATGTTTAGCATATGTTCATGTAAGAAAAGAAGAAAGTAAAAAACTTAAAGATAGGAGTGAGAAGTATGTTTTTGTAGGCTATGATGAGGAAAAGAAGGGATATATTTTGATTGACCCAAAGAGTCCAAAAGCTAGTATGAAAGTAGAAAGAAGCGTTATCTTTAATGAGAAATGTTTTCCTTCTCTGAATGTGGTAACAAACACGAATGAAAACGTAGAACTACCCAAAGTGGCCCCAGAGATAGAGATAAAAGTGCAGGCAAGGCAACGTGTTAACTCGGAAAGTAGTAGTAGTACAACTGAGACGCATACGTCAACTGACAACGAAAATAGATCAGAGGATGAAGTAAGTAGTGAAAGTGATGCGGATACTACGTGTTCAGAAGGTAGGAAGTCAGGGGGTGATGAAAACAAAGGAAGATTAAATTTAAGGGTTAATCCAAAGAGAAAGGAATTTGGTGATGAATTTGTCACTAGTTTTCTGGCAGCAGACGATTCAGATGATGAGCCAGAGACTAGAGATCTAGCTCTTGCAAGTTCAAAGAAAATTCTTTGGGAGGAAGCAATGAATGCAGAAATTTCATCATTAATGAAAAATAATGTTTGGACACTAGTGGATAGGCCCGCCAACAAAAATGTTGTGAAAAGTAAATGGGTGTTTAAGGTAAAAAGAGGGGCAGATGGAAGTGTAGATAGATATAAGGCACGACTTGTTGCAAAAGGGTTTTCCCAGAAATATGGGTATGATTACTATGAAACATTCTCTCCAGTGGTGAGAGCAGAAAGTTTACGAGTATTGTTATCTCTTGCAAATTGTTTAAATCTAAACATGTCACACATTGACATCTGTACAGCTTTTCTCCATGGGGAACTGGAGGAGGAAGTTTTTATGGAACAGCCTGAGGGGTTTCAGGAAGGAAATAAGGTATGTAAACTTTCTAGGGCAATCTATGGGCTTAAACAGGCCTCAAGGGCCTGGAATATAAAAATTCATAATTTCCTTGTTGAGTCTGGTTACACCAGGACTAAAAGTGATCCATGTGTTTACATTAAAAATAAAGAGAATGGTTTGTACAATATTGTCTGTATTCATGTTGATGATATTTTTGTAATGTCAAATGATAAAGATGAAGAAGAGAATTTGAAAAGGAGGTTAACAGATAATTTTGAATGCAGAGATCTTGGAGAGCTTAATCATTTTCTAGGTGTAAATCTTCAACGAGACAGAAATACTGGAAAAATTAAGTTAAGTCAGGAACACTATGTAAACAAACTTGTATCTAGGTTTCAAGTAGAGAACCTTTGTACATTCAAGACTCCTATGGAGAGTGGTGTAGACCTTTCGAGAAATGAGGGTGATAAACCTGATGTACCTTATCAAAATTTGATTGGTTCATTAATGTATCTAAGTATTTGGACCAGACCTGACATTACTCAGGCAGTAAACTATTTAAGTCAGTTCAATAATTGTTATGGACAAGAGCACTGGGACTGTGCTGTTAGAGTGTTGCGTTATGTGAAAGGTACAAAAACCAAAGGCATTAATTTTTTAAAACCAAATGATAATGTTGTAAATTCATTGATTGGTTACTGTGATGCCGATTGGGCAAGGGACAAAGTGGACAGAAAGTCATATTCAGGGTACTTGTTTCTATTAGGGGGTGGACCCATTTCATGGCGGTCCAAGAAGCAGTCATTTGTTGCTCAATCATCGGCCGAGGCGGAATATGTTTCACTATCACAAGCTTCGAATGAGGCAGTTTACCTAAGAAAACTAATCATGCAGCTTTTATCAATTAAGGATTTTTGTGTACAAATAAATTGTGACAATCAATCTGCTATATTTCTAGCAAAAAATGATGCATTTCAAGCTAGAACTAAGCAAATTGACATTTCTTGTCATGTTGTTAGAGATCTAGTTCATAAGAAGTTTATCAGTGTGAAACATCTGCGATCAGAGCTAATGATAGCAGATATCCTTACAAAGCCTTTGGCAGGACCTAAGTTCTTGCAGTTCACCTCATTAATGAAAGTCGAATAGTTGCATATCAAGGGGGTGTGTTAAGATTTGATATTCATCTATTCAGATTTCTAGAGTTCAGTATAATTTTAAGTATTTGAAATGTTTTCCCGCACTGCCCTGTACCACGTGATTTCCGTATAATTCAATAAAGCATACTTCCGGTTTTTCTCTACTCAACTGTGGTCGTCATTCGTGTCGTATCCTACAATTAATCACGATCCATGGAACAATCCTAATATTTAATAGATTCTTTGTTGTTATTGCCAGCTTTTGCCACGGCAATCCATTTCGGTGCAAAAGCTACCATCTCCAATGTTATTCCAGGCAGAATTCATGCATTAGATTCAAAACCTACCATCTTCATGCAATGCACTAATACTTAGTTTCAAAACCACGCCATATCCACAAACCAATCAGAAAGCAGCTATTAAATGTGCATCTATGAAATTCATATTCCAAGGTTGTGGAGGAGTAACCTTGTATTTTCTTTTAACTTACCTTTATCCTTAGTTACTGCCTCATATGATGGGACTGCCGTTAAAGAGTAAGCAAAGGGGATACAAATAAAATACATTCGTATTTAATTGAATATCCAAAATTGCTTACTTTTTGCTTTAGTGTGGGAACTGTCGGGTCTGTTTAAGTCTCTGGTTGGTCAATTTTACACAATTCCTCAATTTTGTTTTTGTTCTACAGTTTGTACATTTTTGTACAGGCAGACTTAAAACACAAAGTCGATTAAACATGTGTAAAAATATAATATGTATATATCTATATATCTATTGTGTTTGCTGTTTCAGAATGAATCGGAATTGGGAAACATTTTGGGAAGCGTTTTACATTTGCAATTACATTGTAAACATACTTCTCTTTGGAACCACAGTACTTCTAGTCACAACAGTAAGTTCATGTCATGATAAACATGTCACCCGCGGAATGTAGCACTATTGTTGAAATAATAAATATTTCTAAAGACGTGCTCAGTATGTCACATATGTACTGATTTATCAATTGTTTCAGGTACCACATCTTAGCATCAAGGAAGGTGTAGCAATTCTCACTTGGCTTCAGGTGCTTGGGATAAATTTCGTATGCAGCTTGTTTTATAACGTTATCACAACCAAGGTTGGTATATTTATAACATTTATCAATTGAAGTCATTCATTGTATAGTTATATATATATATATATTATTTATTTATTTTATTGTAATTAAGACCAGTGTAGGACACAATGCCCACTTTAGCCTGATGAGTGATGATTGATGAATGATAATGAGGAAGGGAGGAGGGGAAGCCTGCTACCGGCACGTAGTCTACTCCTGTCGAAAAGTATACCAAGGGGACCATCGGCTTTACGTCCCATCCGAAAGGACTGTGTAGCTTTAACCAGTCATATAGGTTCCTCCACTAACCTGGACTGCCGAGCAGTTGACGAGAAGAACGAAGCTGTTACACAAGATTTCGAACCCTCCAATCTGCTCTAACCAACGGTTACTAGTGTTTCAGAGGAGAGTGGTCACCCATCCACCTAGGGGTAACTTATAGGCGGAGTGTATTATTTGGCGTGTACTGCCATCCTATCTTAATTCATAGGTTATGTAGTATTTATTTATACACATGTCTCCGTTATTGCCAATTATTTTTGTACACAAAAGTCTATAGATACCCTAGGGCCGTATGCACAGACATCTGTCAAGTTAAGTAACAGGATTCGTTGCTATGGAATTGTTTTATTACATGCTATTTGCCGTAAGAAAAACTTATACTCCATAAACAAATTCCATACGCTTGACTTGACCTTGCATTTGGCTCATGTGCGTGTGTGCGTGTGTGTGTGCGTGTGTGCGCGTGTGTGTGTGCGTGTGTGCGTGTGTGTGTGCGTATAGGTGCTGTTTATACTGTACGTAACGGAAACAGGCGAAGTTAATGTCAAAACCAAGACAAAACACAAACTTGACACGAGTTGAATAAATTGACGCGTTCGCCAAATTTCTTAATTTGTGTGAATTACTATCACCTATATTCTATAGCTTATAATTTCTATTATAATTATTATTATTTATTGTTTTTATTCCTATGTATATACTGTGTACATTTAGTCTTCTGGTAGAAATACATAATATATGAATACAAAGCTAAATTGTTATTACACTCTTAACGTGGTTGAGCCAATTGTAACGCAAAGTCTCAACCATAATTGTCGGCATCGTAATCGTGATCGGGAGATCGCAATCGCACATTTTCTCATGCTAAATCATTACGACATTAGGATTGTATTTTGAACAGCGCCATTAGAAATACGTAAGTTAGCATGTTCACGATTTACGAATTGCGATTACAATCCCGATATACCAACGATTGTGGTTGGGGAATCACACATTGATCCGATTGTTTAGCCTTCAAGAGAATCGTGTCCCGCTATCAGGTCGATTCATCCAGGGAGGGTCTTACAAATCGTTATTTATTGGACTGTGTCGTGTATAACTGAAGTGCTCATACATAATACACGTGATGCTAACAGCTCGGTTGTTCAGAATATTGTACTGACCTCAGCTTGGTATAAGGAACTGGTGAATAAAATATAACAATAACCAGGTATTGATCGAGTAATATGGAGACTTGAAACTTGAACGTAGTTGCTATGACCATAACAAAAATAATACAAACCATGTAAAATGTGAGAAAACTAAAACAAATATATTTGTATTTTTGGTATTTATGAGATATTGAACATTTTTCTTATACAATGTTTGTGAGTGTATTGCATATTGTTTGTATGTATAAAATCTATGTATATTATCACATCATTATGTGTATGTGTAAATATAACAAACACTAGTTAGCAAGGAGTTGTATCCCGCGATAAGCTGTGAGCGAGGCGTTGTACGCCTGTGATTGGCTGGAAGCCTCGCCTAGCTACAAGCGGTTAATACTCATGATACTCCCATGTTACAGGCTGCAGCTGTGAGCGAGGCGTTGTACGCCTGTGATTGGCTGGAAGCCTCGCCTAGCTACAAGCGGTCAATACTCACGATACTCCCATGTTACAGGCTGCAGCTGTGAGCGAGGCGTTGTACGCCTGTGATTGGCTGGAAGCCTCGCCTAGCTTCAAGCGGTCAATGCTCATGATACTCCCATGTTACAGGCTGCAGCTGTGAGCGAGGCGTTGTACGCCTGTGATTGGCTGGAGGCCTCGCCTAGCTTCAAGCGGTCAATGCTCATGATACTCCCATGTTACAGGCTGCCGCTGTGAGCGAGGCGTTGTACGCCTGTGATTGGCTGGAAGCCTCGCCTAGCTTCAAGCGGTCAATACTCATGATACTCCCATGTTACAGGCTGCCGCTGTGAGCGAGGCGGTGTACGCCTGTGATTGGCTGGAAGCCTCGCCTAGCTACAAGCGGTCAATACTCACGATACTCCCATGTTACAGGCTGCAGCTGTGAGCGAGGCGTTGTACGCCTGTGATTGGCTGGAAGCCTCGCCTAGCTTCAAGCGGTCAATGCTCATGATACTCCCATGTTACAGGCTGCAGCTGTGAGCGAGGCGTTGTACGCCTGTGATTGGCTGGAGGCCTCGCCTAGCTTCAAGCGGTCAATGCTCATGATACTCCCATGTTACAGGCTGCCGCTGTGAGCGAGGCGTTGTACGCCTGTGATTGGCTGGAAGCCTCGCCTAGCTTCAAGCGGTCAATACTCATGATACTCCCATGTTACAGGCTGCAGCTGTGAGCGAGGCGTTGTACGCCTGTGATTGGCTGGAAGCCTCGCCTAGCTTCAAGCGGTCAATACTCATGATACTCCCATGTTACAGGCTGCAGCTGTGAGCGAGGCGTTGTACGCCTGTGATTGGCTGGAAGCCTCGCCTAGCTTCAAGCGGTCAATGCTCATGATACTCCCATGTTACAGGCTGCAGCTGTGAGCGAGGCGTTGTACGCCTGTGATTGGCTGGAAGCCTCGCCTAGCTTCAAGCGGTCAATGCTCATGATACTCCCATGTTACAGGCTGCAGCTGTGAGCGAGGCGTTGTACGCCTGTGATTGGCTGGAAGCCTCGCCTAGCTTCAAGCGGTCAATACTCATGATACTCCCATGTTACAGGCTGCAGCTGTGAGCGAGGCGTTGTACGCCTGTGATTGGCTGGAAGCCTCGCCTAGCTTCAAGCGGTCAATGCTCATGATACTCCCATGTTACAGGCTGCAGCTGTGAGCGATGCGTTGTACGCCTGTGATTGGCTGGAAGCCTCGCCTAGCTTCAAGCAAGCAATGCTGATCATTATGACCAGGGCTAACGTACTTCTGTTAATAAAGCCAACAGGCCTTGACGCCTTCACGCTTGAAAACTTTACTCAGGTCAGTCAAGGTAAAATACTCTTTTGATTAGAAAAAAATACGAATTGTTGTACTTGAATATAATTAATGTTGGGAACAGATTGATATTTTCTTCTGGGTTGTTTCGTCGTGTCGGTACAGAGTTTTCACTCGACGTTTCACCACCCATGTTCGTGGCTTTTTCAAGACTGCCAAGAAGCCACCAACATGGGTGGCGAAACGTCAAGTGAAAACTCTGTACCGACACGACGAAACAGCCCAGAAGGAAATATCAATCTGTTCCCATCTACGGGTCGTGAAAGCCTCCAACAACTCATTATATTAATGTTTATATAGTTCGTATTTATGTATTCATAATTCATATATCCATGACAAATTTAATATATGTGTTGTTTTTAGTATACTCAAAAACGGGTCTTGTTTGTTCCATGTGAAGATGGTCAAGATTGCGTACAAGATGCTGGCCACAACAAGAAACTTACTTGCCAGGTGATCGTGCCCCGAACTGTCACATTACATCAGTCAACGTTTACAACTAAAAGAGACAATAGTTACGAAGCAATTTGTCCAAATTCTTGTTTGAAAACTATTTATTTGTATCACGTATTTTGTTCAGAAAATTGTATAATAATTCATGTATACCAACACAGTAAATAAAAATACAAACGCACAATAGTATTCAATATTCAATTTATTTATTTATTTAGTATTTGCCCCAGTGCGAGGGGTGGTGGGGCACTCATCTTTTTTACCTGCAGAATATGAAAGGTTTGAATTTCCCACACATTGGTTCGTTTGATTCACCGCCACCACGCCACAAAAAACCTATTATATTACATTATTATACTAGAAAACAAACACGTTGAAAGAAAAAGTATTAAATAATGTTAAAGAAATAATTAAATTCTAATTTTAGAGACATCTTATGCTTTAACCAACCTCTTAATAAGAAATATACTAATTTAACAGGTATTTTACGTCACTCGATGACGTCATCGGACCGCTGCACATGCACCGTGCAGTTTAGTGCAGTTCTGCAGGCGGTGAGTGACTTTCGCCATTGTCTTGTATTCCAACTTCCGGTGTTCATTCATCAGACTCGAACACTCACCTTGAACTGATATGACGTAACATCTACGTTATCACTGCATCGGGGCAATATCCAATCATTTCGTGAGTAACCTTTGTAATCTTGTTCCTTATCTCATCATTGCTTACTGAAACTAGTTTGGGTAAACACATCGAAATGAAACACCCTTTTAATTTAATTTTGCTTTCAAGGCCTGTAGCTGAACGAAGCCAATTTCAAATGAAGCACATGGCGGATCATATCGAAATCTTTCACCCTTTTCTTTCTTTGCCCAATTATGGATTATTTGATTTATTTTGGATATTACTTTTGATAATTCGGATATGACCTTGAGATAGATTTGTTGGTTTTGTGTCAACAGAAGGGGTGTAGCGCCCCCCCCCCAGGCTAGGCCTAGCCTTGGCCCGGGCACCTGTTGCAATTGCAAGTGTTAATGAGGGTACACGTCTCAATTTAGGTCAAGGCCTGGAATGTGTCTGCTCTTGGCCTAGGCCTACCAGGCCTTAGCCCTAGGACATCATGTATATCTAGCCCTGATATAGGCCTAATTTAGGGTCCTAAAGCAAGCACAGTTCTTCTCCACTGATGGCATTATTTTTGCTAGGCCTAGGCCTAGCCAAGACCTTGTCTTGTCCCATTCATCATTCCATCATAATCATTGAATGCAGAGCACCAGTCAATGCTTTCTTCCCTTCCCTTCTTTTCTGTAAGGTCAATTCTTCGATCCCAATCTGAACTTGCCTTAGGGAATAATCTAATCTGGTAAATGTGGGTCCCCTTCATGGTCACTGGTTGCGGTTCCCACAGAGAGGGCTCTTGTGCATCTATCAGTCCTTTATTCATCTCATGTACCCTCTATCATTTTCCTCTTCCTACTGTCTCACTTATTCATATGTCGGCGCTTTTTGAGACCCAAACTTCCACCGAACTACTATAGAGCCAATTCCACACCTACTTTTTCAAACTTCCAATTTTTTGTGCTAATAGGTAGGTATGTGGTGGACCTTTGACACTCCCCCCCCCCCCCCCTTCTTTATTAAATAAATATTTATAGTCTACCCTATAGTCTATTTATAGTTACAAGAACTGATTCTCAATGGGGGGGTTTATTCGTGCTTCATTGCTATGTACATAGACATCTACATCCACACTCTCAAATATTCTACTAGTATTAATATTTGCATTTAGTACATATATATAATATAAAACTGAACTGAATAGAACATTATCCACTGTGTTATGACGAAACATTCTGTTTCAGAGAGTTGAATGCACGTGTTTTGTAACTTAACTAAAGTTTATTTTTGTTTGTTTCCAACAGCGTTAACAGCCAATCGTGAATACAGCAGGGCAAGTGACACACACGCAACTCCAACGTACAAGACTAACATCTTCGTCACGTTGATGTTCAACAGATCGAATCTACCCAACCAATCGACAAGTCCCGTCTCGTTTCTGCTTGACACAATCGCTGAAATGGTAAGGGGAACATTTCTTTGGTTGCCGTTTCTACTTCCCTTGTTGTGTGTTCAATTGTATTGTTGCCTGTCAATGCGGTTGTGCATGTCAGAGACTCGTTTTGTTTGCTTCGACAGTTCAAGAAACAATTGATTTTCCAAGGTCAAGGACAACAATTTTATTTAAATGCCAACATAAAATAATAATTGTGGATTTATCAGGTAGCTAAGTACTGGCCTTGTTAGCTAGGGAACATTAGTTCGAATCTTCACGGATAGTATAATCTCCTCTGCTTTAATACCTTCCAGTCATTCTTTTATTTATTGTTTAGAAGCACATTTAAGAACTAAGTAAAGGGGGATAAAAATAAGGAAAACAACATTTAGGCTAAATTTTTTGTATTGTTTTTATTTCTGTTTTTATTTTGTATACACTTTGCAATTTTGATGTTGGCTATCAGCAGTCATACAATCGGTACCCTAAGCATAGAAGACTTTAAAATACACAACAATACCTAATGGTCATAAATCATAACATAATCAATAGCCTAATCATAGCAATCAATTTCACTTAAAAGTTAAACTTGGATGTTGAAATGAAACAAGTGCATGATATGCATTTTGTTTTATAATTGAGGTTGTTTTATAATATAATAATTGCATGTAATGCATTTCTTTTAAGTAGCATAAGAAGGCCCTATGTAGGCCCAATATCAGAAAATTAATTAAATGGAACCATTCTGGAAAACCAACTGGTTAACCTTGGTATTTTCTTAAGGCTGGTCCACACAGATTTTTTAAGCATAAGATTTAAGGTTTAACGCGTAGTCGTAAAGTTGGATCATAGGAAACACGTACTGGCGTTCACACAAAGTTTTAGTTTTAAGACATTGTTTTCATTGTTGTTTTTAAAACAACGTCTTAAAACCTTAAATCTTATGCTTAAAAAATCTGTGTGGACCAGCCTTTAAATGGAACTTATTTAGAAGAAGGTCTTCTTCTTATGCCAACAATTGACCTTTTTGGTCATCATGCATTTTTGCGTTTCCCAGTAGAGAGATAGGATTCTTTTTCTGCCTCCGCCATATCTTTTGGCATTGCATCTCTCAAAAAATAAAAAATATTGTAGGCCTATGCATGCATGGATTGTTACTTGTTTGTGTGTAGACCTACTTGTTTGTTGTGTTACTCATTGACAATGGAAGTTCCAATACATTCATTCAAGTTTGTTTAAATTGTCTCTCTGCGACTTCATATGTACAATATTAGGCATAGATATGGATTGGCAGTTGACAAGTCTAAAAAGAGGTTACCATTAGGTGGCTCATTGGTCCAGTGGTTAGCATCCCTGGTTTCAGTGCAGAAGGTCCTGGGTTCAATTCCATCACTTCTTGGCCTAGGAATAAGTAAGCGGTGACTTTGGAACCGTCCTAGCAACGAAGCACTCAATAAATTCACTGTATCAGCCTTGTTGATTCTGGCATTTGTCCGCAGGTGTTCGCACTGTCCAGTCACTGATTCATATGTTTCTTATTTGAAATATAGATCTTTGATTGGTTATCACTTACTTGTCGATGGTGTTCAGAGCCTACAGGGTTGGTTTAGCCGCTTTAAATTAAGTCCCCCACTGAAAATCAGTCTTGTTACTGAGTGGGTAGACTCTATAAATACAATTTTTTTTTTATTTAGTAGATTGATAATATTTTTTACTGAAATCACTATGAACTTTTAAAAATAGCTTAAATCTAAATCATGTAGCATCCATTACAGAAAAGTGTCCTCCAAGTAAATGCGGTAGTTTGGGTGATAGTAATTATAAATTAATCATCGTTTACTTCTCTTCTTTTTAGATTTTTCGTGGAGACGGCGAATTGCAAGATGGAAGCCAACATTGCAGAGTGCTAACCGACAGGTTGCTGATTGGTGCAAGTGTGAACGAACAACAGGCTGCTGATCGGCGCAAGGGAAGGAGTTTCAGGCCACGGTAGGGAACGTTGATCCCACAGTCGAGCGAGAGGAACAACCCACTTCGTGCTTCGACACTCGCAAGTCGCAACGTTTGTCATCACACGGTTCATTTATACCCCCGCCAAGTCACTTACTTTTCCTTTATAATTTTGCTTTATTTTTATGATGTTTGTGAAAGGTTCTTTAATTTTTATTTATGATTTTGATTTTATTTTATTTTGAGTAAATTTTATTATTATTTTTACATCTCTTTACCTTTATTTTATGATATGATCTTAAGCCCTCCTCATTTACTCCATCTTGCATGAGCATGAATCCATGCACGTAGTAGGAATTGTGGTTTGTTCCTCTGGTAGTTTGCAAAGTTTAACTCTGAGAAACCTTCAGCCACCTTGGAAGTTCCCCCCGTGCCCCCCCCCCCCCCCCCCTAAGCTGGCGCAGTGGGGTCGTTCGTAGGCTACGCAATGCAGACAGGCAGTGTGTTTACGATCTCTTTGCTTGTTTCTAGTTTATTACGCTCGATTTATCAACTGGCTGAGCTTAGTTCCCAGATTTCAATTATAATAATAGTACGAACACACTTCCTCTTTGCCATGTGCGTAATTAACGGACTGTCCCTTTTCAGGAGTGGAATCTACAGTTGGAGCGTGAACTTCGCTCCACCCGTTGTAAAAATGTGTGAATATTGTATGTCATTAGTAGGCCCATATGGTTATAAATAGACTTGGAGCTAGTACACCAAGGGTACTTAACTTAAAACACAGTCTTACAGCTACAATACAACGGAGCAACATACTGGTTAGATAACCACGCTTGCAACGACACTAGTGTAGTAATTGTCTCAATATATACATGGGTACATGAGTATATAGGCTATACTCATGTATGGTGTAGTGACATGGCCAATGGGCTGGAAGGAAGAAAGCTTTTGAGCTGGAGAATGAAATGAGAAGAGTGGGAAGACCTCGATACAGGTGGCAACATCAGGTGAAGGCGGATGTGGAGGAGAGAGGAGAGGGAAGTGGTTGAGAAGAGAGAATGGAGACCCTTTCACCCAACTAAATGATGTTGGAACATGAGTAGATATTATATATAATGGAGCAACATACTGGTTAGATAACCAAGTCTCCAACGACAGTCTTGTAGTAATTAGGTATCTCAATACAGGGTTAGCTGGAATATAGTGGAGCATAGCTCAGGGGTGCCAACCCAGGCTCCACGGATTAGTTTATGTTTATTTCTTTAGTTTAGCTAGTGTTTTAGTTTTAGATTCCTACTTCCTACCCTGCAGAGCATCAAGAACAATATTGACATTTGACAAGATAAAGGTGTGTGTAAACTGCAATAGCTTAGAGGGGGAGAATTCAAACGACTTCTATCTCAAACTGGTATCCGTCATTTGCAAACACCGTTTCCGATTTATGGTTCGGTGTTTGTGCTTCCAAGGTTGGCTTTAGTGTTCTATTTACATATATACGTACCTGCAAACTTGGATCATGAAGACGGGCTCCGATATGTCGGCTTTGCGTTGCTGCACGGGTTTTGTAGCTTCGTTTAGTTGGGGTACCGATACCTACCTCGGGGTGAGAAGACGCGCATCGGTGTGTTGCGACAAAGCGAAGAAAGAAGAAACCTCGTCTACTTGCAGAGAGAAGATCCAAGATTGAAGAGCCGCGTTCCAGCGTCAGGTAGATTCGCTCTGCTTCACTTATCTTTGTTTTCAGTATTGTAGTGTATTTGCTGAGACAGCTTAGCTTGCTCGTGGCGACGCGTCGCTTCGTATCTTTGTTCTGGGTTAAATGCTGGTTGTTCCGGCAGGTGACACCATTTACCTTTGACAGAGGTAGTGATGCAAATGGTTGGAAAAAAACAGGAAACTTTGAAAAAAGCCGCGTTTTTTTCCGTTTTTTTCATCACACCTTGGAAAAATTGAAAATTGAGGAAAAATTGATTTTTTGGGTTGGTTTCTTATCCTTTGTTATAATAATTTACTCTCAACCATTTTTTGACTAAGTAGCTGACTAATCAGTAGGTTGGAATTCATAGTCGGCCCCTACACGTAGGGGCACCCATTGTTGCTATGGTTTTGTTTATGGGAAATAACATGGAAACAACTGTTACCTTGGTAACAATGGGCGCCCCTAGGTGTAGGGGCCGATATTTTTGTACTTGGATTCAAAGCTGAAACATAACTTGACCACGGGACGAATCAATCCATTGTAGGCCCTACCCACTGCCAGGGCGGCAAAGTAGGCCTACTAAAAGTATGAGTGTAGTTTTCAATGGGCATTAAAGCAACACAATCGGCTATTGTGTCAAGTTTTATCTACAGCAATTAAAAAGGGGTTGAGTAAACGCAAACTAAATGGTTATGTTGCTCCCCAAATAAATACGATAATCCATAATAGGCTAATTCATTCTGATGAATATTTAATAAAAACCCAAATAAGCTTTGGACCTTTGGACCAGGTTTTCAAGGGACTTTCCGATGCGAATTTGACAAAAATTTTGCATTTTTTTTTAGCGTACTTGACTACTTACTACCACTAATGACTACCACCACATGCTCCTTTCTCGATGGGCTACCCATTATTCGATGGCCCTAATCGAGAGGGTTACCAATTAGCAAGAGGGATTGTGATAGAAGGAACCTACATGAACATACTAGCAGTGCCTAATTTAGTGCGCAGCTGGACACTGTTTGCGCAGATGCAAAAGTCATTTGCGCAGCCAAGAATTAGTCTTTAGAACTGATAGAACTAAAAATATACTTAATTTTTATTTTATTTTTTAATCTTATAGAGCTTATACTAAATCTACAAGTATATTCTTCAATTTCTTAACTTTGTATGTTTTGTGAGGAGGTAATTGCTTGGTGAATCGTGGTAGTAAATCTAATAAAATGTAGTGAAGACCATCTCAAGCCATTTAAACACGTTCTTAAAAAAAGGTTAACAAAAAAAATCCCCTGCGGAGCTAACCTAGGGGGCCGCGCCCCCCAAACCACCCGGCGCTTGGCCTCTAAAGACTTGTTTGCGCAGTTCCACTTTTTCCTTAAATTAGGCACTGCATACTAGGAGAGCAACCACATTTGACTTAGAAGTCGGAACCACTCGTTGCCTGTTGTGCAGAGTACTACACTTAGTTCAAACCTAACTAACACCCTACCTATCAGTAACCTGAAAGGGCTACTTAGCCGTCGCCTTGATCGCTTCCATTGGTGGGATTTATAAAAGGTAGTCACTCATTGGCTGGGCTAAGATTTTTAAGGATAAGAGCTAACAAATTGCCATGATTTCAACTTCAGTCCAATCTCCTAAATCTTTGTCTTTATCTTCTTTCACTTTTGCTTATGCAATGGAATAATACAATAGGCCTACTATAAATTGCAGAAACAATAGCAGCAACATAAAACCCAAGTTGAAAAATTATCTACACAATCATGTTGTGCAATATTAGCAAAATAATCAATTTTTCCCAAAGTTTCCGTTTTTTTCGGAAAAAAACAGGAAAAATTGAGGTTTTTTTCCTGGCAAAAAATAAAATGGAAAATTTGCATCACTACAGAGGTACAGTAGAATGTAGGTGGTGCAATCTACCACAAACGCCATCAGCATTTAATTGAGAACAACGGCATTGGCAAACGAAACGCCGACACCTGAAAGTCTACTCTGTAATGTATCGGGGCCGCAAAACCCCACGACAGCGTTAAACTTATTCGCTTATAATTCGCTTGTTCAATTTCACCGATGAACGTTTAGAATCGTCCGGCTCTAATCCTGCGTTTCAAATTCGTTATGGTCCGGCAGTTTAAAATTTGGGGTGCACATAAAATATGTTGTGCAAGAAAGAAATCGGTTCTAGGGAGGGGACGTGTTCTTTGCGAAAATATGAGACGTTAAGCCCCATTAATCAATCATCAATTGTTCGTGCAAGTATGTATACACAATTTTCTAAAAACTAAACGTTGCACCGACTTTGTTCAATCGCGGCGCTCAGAGTTCGTGCTCTATCAGTTGCTCTTTTATCTGTTTGATCGATACCGAATGTCGCCGCGGAGTTCAATGTACAGAAAGCATTTTTTTTTCCTTTTACCAAACATAATCACGTTTACGCGTACACGAAGTGACAGCCAAGAGTGTACACGTTTAGTAAGATACACGCGTTTACTCACCCCTAATCGGTTTCACAAGCAAAGCAAATGGAGGTGTCGAGTCGTATGAAGAAGTTCTAGTAGTCCTTAAAGAGCAAGAGATGGTTATAAAACTCGTATACTTAAATTTCATGTGTGCAGTACATGTAGACCATTTCTAAAAATCCCAGCTTGGCCATCATTAAACCCTTTAAATAAGTATTTTCATGCGTTCGAGTTAATTCTTTCACACTTGGGAAATATCACACCTTGTCCATGTAAAGAAGTACAACACTTTTCTGTTTTACTGTCTCATTGCCTTCGTTACGCACCGATACACCGGGCTAGTGATAAGGACCAATTACCAACACGTGGTGGTAAAATACACCCGTAGGGAAGTGGTCGCGTTGTCAAGCTGGGTTCCTCCAAGAAGACTGTGAAAGTGTCTGTGCTCGTCTAGAAGAGTTAACGAAGATTCCAAGAGAAGCTGTCGGGACTTCACGCCATCGCATATCTCAAGGTAAATACATTAACATTGTATCTATGTTTAAATGTTATATGAGCGGATCTAATTTTTATCCCCGACGTTTAGTTGTAGTAATTATCTTTGATAGAATCAAATTAGTGCAGGGATATTCCAACTATGACATAATGATAGGAAAATAAAACGTGTTGAATATGCTCAGGAGTCACGTTACGGAACGCTGGGTGAAACACATTCAATAGGTTTCGGTACGGGCCGAGCATGCTTTTAGCATTTTCAACAGCTTTCGGAACGTACCCATACACTGATATTCACTGATGGAGACTTATTCTACCACTCTCTATCCCTAGTGTAGGCCTATGTTTAATGATACAGTATACACATTTTTACTTTAGTATACAAATGCAAGTGAATTCATAGCACACTTGGAAAGTAAAGTAAAACAAAACTAATATTGACCACTAATTACTCTAATGACACACATGTCTCCATTTTAGTCAAATTTACATTTTTTTTTTTTTTTTTTTTAAAGTATATTAAGACCTAATTGTCTAGTCATAGCTTACGGAGACCACAGCCCTTGTTGACAAGGAGTGATTGTCAGTTGGGAAAGAACTGTTGTTAAAGTGTGTTCTTTCTTTTTATGGATTTATTGTTTTTTTTTTAAATCAATGAACTTCAGGTGTATTTTTGTTAAATAGCTACATAAAATAATAATGATGTAGGTGTATTATTATGCAATCTTATGTAGCCTATTATTAGTGTTGATTTTATGTACTAAGTACCTACATAATTATTTAATTGTATTCAATTTAGCAATGTGCTAAATTTTCCCTTCCAATAGCCCTTCAATTATAATTATAATTATTCTAACCCATCCATATTCAGACAATTATCATTCACAGGGGATATTCTTCGCATATTTTTATTCACATATTCTTTGCATACTTTTATTTTTTTCTAAATTTGGTTGTGTGAAATAAGCCAGACAATAATAAAGTTATGGAATAATCGCATTAGTATTTATTGATTTCATTGCTTTGTTGTGTTGTTTAGTTTCTCTTTGTGTGCTCGGGTTTGTGTCAATGTGTGCCAGGTACTCGACAGATAAGGAGAGCATGGCGTGATCACTGAATGCGTCATATCTATGTGACATGGGCGGGGTTGCTGTTGCTATCAGCGGACTGTCTAGGCATGACCTCACCCTGTTTGCTGGAGTCGCGTAGAAGAAGTTTCTGGAATATACGTACCTAGCACAAACCTGGGGTTTCAATCCCTCGCCCTTCCCCCCCCCCCCCCCCCCCACGGCTAATACAGGCTTTGTGGTCAGGATTACATGTGATGACAACCGTTTCTGTCCCTTCCTGCCCCCCTCCCCCCGTTTTTTTTTTATTTTAATCTAGAACGGACAAATTTCCCAGGTATCTATCTTCACCCCCGAATTAGCGAGCAATCCCCCCCCCCCCCCCCCCACCCCGTATGCTGAGTTGCCAAATAACCGGGTGAAGAACAACTAGCATTAGTACTATTACATAAATTTATCAGACAATTGAAAACTGAATATAATATTGTATAATAATTAATTAATTAATGAATCATAACTGTACCGTTACACACTATTATCGTTGTCGTCTCACTCGAAGCTATTATTAGACGCGTAAGTGCGATGGGGGTAAGATCAAAGCATAAAGGAAACGTGCGCCCCCCCCCCCCCCCCCCCCACAAACACACACTTGTTATGAGGACAAAACGACAATTGTACCACAGTATAAGGAGCATACTTATACTGTGATTGTTCTGTGCCCGGTTTACTTGTCTACATTTTATTTTAATCCCGCTACAACACGAGAGACTCAAATTTGGGAGGTTGCCGGTTCGATTCCGGGAATTCTTGTTGACTGATGAATGTTTTTACGAGGTTTTTCGTCAGGTAACTGTGATTGAATCTACCAACAACAGCCCTCGGGCATTCCTTCCAAACACCCAAATATACCTAGTTACACATGAAGAGGGTCTTATGTTACAAGAAGGCGTGTTATTTGTTGTTGTAATTACCCTTCATCTTCATCTATCAGTATTGTAATATACCCCGGCGAATGAGGGCTCGAACAAGGGCGCAGCTCGTAGGCCTATGTATTGCTCGTGTGTATTACTTCATGTAAGGCAATGGCTCATCTTACAGTTGACCTCGTCTACCTCGTATCGCCCCTCGTCGTTTGAAACACATGATTGCAACAATCAACAAGAATCACCTTCATCACGGGTTGGGTTGGGTCACATCATAGACAATATTAACTGTAACACGGTAAAACACTCGAATAGAAGCAAAATGCAGCGACCGAGTATTAGAGCGGGATTGATTCATTCATTCATTCACTCATTCATTCGTTCATTCATTCATTCACTCATTCACTCACTCATTCGTTCACTCACCCATTCATTCACTCGCTCTTTCATTCATTCATTCACTCACTCATTCATTCATTCATTCACTCATTCGTTTATCCATTCATTCATTCATTCACTCACTCATTCGTTCATTCATTCACTCATTCGTTTATCCATTCATTCACTCACTCATTCATTAATTCATTCATTCGTTTATCCATTCATTCATTCACTCATTCGTTCATTCATTCATTCACTCGCTCTTTCGTTCATTCACTCACTCATTCATTCATTCACTCATTCGTTTATCCATTCATTCATTGATTCATTCATTCACTCATTCGTTCGTTCATTCATTCATTCACTCATTCATTCATTCAATCACTCATTCGTTCATTCATTCCTTCACTCATTCGTTCACTTATTCATTCACTTATTCATTCATTCATCCATCCATTCATTCATTCATCCATCCATTCATTCATTCATTCATTCATTCATGTAATTCAGATCACACCGTTTGTAACAGAAAACTGACCCATTAATGATTACAACAGGCAATATATGTTCCTACGCGCCAACAGCCAATATATTTACTTGTCTGAATTAAAAACAGCCGTGCATGCCCAAATAAGTCAAACGCAACGACTAGGTTGAGCAGCATCGGTCAAGAACAGGAGATGGGTGGGTGACCGCTCCCGTCCGTATATTCTTGTGGGGGCAACGTGTAGATCGAACCAGGGCTGGGAAAGTTCAGTTCTTACTATTATTAAAAGAAACTAGAAGTGTACACAACACGAAATAAATTCACTGAAGTTATTTTGCGGAACAATACATTTACAATGAAATGTTAGTAATTCAGTTCTACTCCAAGGAAATTATGTGTTGGCGGATCTAGACACCCCCCCCCCCCCCCCCCAAACTCAAAACCATGGATAGCGAAAATAAATTATATTGATACGTTTGACAGAATATCCTATAGAGGTATAGGAAGTGGAATTCGGTTGGAATGCTTAAAATGTATTTTTATAAGTTCAAAATTTATTTCCCCAAATGTTGCGTGAAACCTCACGATCGTTGCGTCATCGTCGTCTCGATTAGCCTCGTAGTTGCCGAGTAGTCCGCCTAGCGCCAGTCTGCGCATGATATCACGTGACAAGAGAGCCAGGTTGTTATCAGATACCGGTTACTATCATGGGAAGTTACTTAGCGAGCTGCGGCCATGTTCGGGCTCTCACCTCTCATTCATTCGCCGGGCAGAGCTGGTGGGGTCGTGACATGGCAAGGCAACAGGTGAGACACATTCATTACGTACTACGTTGCACCATCCATTGTTCGCTATTCCTATGCAGTAAATATATTGACGGGTTGGTTATTAATTTTACTATTATTGCGCTTTTTATAACTGGCGATACGTTTTCACAATTAGCGTGGTTTATAGTAATTTACAGAATACTGTATTTAATAATGGATTAGATTTCTATGGCATTCATTGTGTCCGGTTGCTTGAATTCATTGCTAGCTTGGTTGGTTGTTTAGTTTCTAGCCACTATTTCCCAATTCTGTCTTTATTACTGGATTTTATAACTGTTTGCGCGAGACCGCGGTTTTAGCAATTTTATACCGACTATTCTATAAAATACGGATTCTTTTTCTAGCAATCTACCCCATTTCATTCAAGAGTCAGTCACTTGTTATGTGTAATATTTATTACCTTCACCTCGGAAGAAACTAGACAATGCAATGTATTGTGTAATGTCTAAAGAAGAAAATAAATCTTTCTTATCTTATCTTCAACTATCTGTTGTTCGCTATTTTCATATTAGTTTTGCCCATTAATTTATCGTATTGGCGACGCCGTAAGAAGCAAGGTGTCGCCCTAAAATTCTGACAAGAGACGGTCGCTCCACACGGTCTATTTCAACGGTATTCACCGCGGGGTTTCCTATACCTGCATTGTTATTGTCCGCTGTATTGACTGCACCGACCGTGAATGGAATGCGATATTATCACTAAAATACTTACTACAGTCTATTCCTTCATAGGCGTGCAGCGGTGTTTGAGGAAATCAAAGAGGACGTCCCGTAGCGTTCAGTCAATGAGCTGTCAATCACGCGAATGTTGTGGTCGATGCACTTCCATTGACAACCGAATTGGGGTTGCGCACTCAACCGGAAAGATATTTCATGTCCTAATAAAGACATATTTTTAAGGTTTTTTAATTTTTGAAACTATTTTTGAGATGAGCTTAACTCATCTGCATTGCAGAATGTTTGTAATCGAAGCTCTACGACCAAAATTAGCATTTTATATGAAATAAGATTACTACAGCTGCTTTGGGTAAGTAGTAATCTTATTTAATATAAAATGCTAATTTTGGTCGTAGACCTTCGATTAAAAACATTCTGCAATGCAGATAAGTTAAGCTCATCTCAAAAATAGTCATATAATACAATTATTGCAGAACTTAAAAGTACAGTCAATATAATTAGACATCAGTATCACATATCACATTATTAAAGATAAATACATACATTTGTAGTCTTTTCACTCAAGTTACGATGCTATGGTTCCATTGAATTGAAGTATTTGTTTAGTCGAAGCAAAGCTAGAACATTCATCTACTCAAGAGTAGTTAGGTTTATATGTGCAAAGGCTGTTGTGAACATGACTGACGTTGAATCTCTTGTTTCCAGATGAGACGACTGAACAGCTGGTGAACGGCTACACAACACGGATATGCCTGGCTGCAAGAGGACCACCTCATAGCATCGCAGACACCCAGCTTACCTCGAGAACTTCTACGCAGTCACATGCGGCACTTCAAGATTTCCATTTTGGTGAGTTTAAACTACAACTATAACATAACATTTACTATATATATTCAAAAATAAACTTGTAAAATCAGAGTAAAATGGGTGACTTGGTTTAAAGCTAATGTGTCGGAAACTAGTTAGCTGTAGGAGTTTCAATGACTGGTACCAATGAAAGTCATAAAACTAGACATTACAAAGTACAGTTTTAATCTAATCTAAACTTGTCTATAGTAATACAAATTATTGCAAATCTTACCTACATAGCACAGTCAATATAATTGTATGTATCATATTGTTAAAGAAATTAAAAAATAAATTTGTATAGACTACACACTCAGTAACAAGTTGCTATGTTTCCATTGAATTAAAGCAATAATCGTTCAGTCGAAGCAAAGTCAGAACATTCATCAAATCAAGAGTAATCAGGTTTATATATGCATAGGCTTAGTTTCATTGTGAATATGACTGACGCTAAACCTTCGTTTCCAGATGAGATTCGTCTCGATTAGCCTTGTTGCAAAAATATAGGACGTAAAACCCCAAATATCATCATCCAGATGAGATAAATGCCTGGGCTGGTAAATGACTTGCACAACACCTGGCTGCAAGAAGAGACTTCTTGACTCTTCACTGGATCGGCATCGCAGACATCCAGCTTACCTCGAGACTTCATTGATGAGCATCGGAATCAGTACGATTCGGTGAGTAAACTTCTCAGAATAAAGCTGCATTTACATCCACTCAACGTTCGTAAATTAACATACTCAAATTACATGAATTCGGCAAATTTAGATGAAAGGTCTAGAACGAAATGCATTTACAAAACTAGCAACATTGAACTTCAACCAATCAGAATATACCTGGCAGTGAGAATTAGCTTTGCACTGGCGACAAATGACCAACTTCGTCAAATCCAAGAAAACGTTGACAATTTGTTTGAAATTTCCTCATGCCTTCGCTTGGCACAAACTTGATTTCAATGTAGACAAAGCCATTAGATTTGTATTTAATTTGTTTGTTGTGATCGTCAAGTAACTTAATGTACGAACATTGAGAGGATGTAAACACGGCATAAGGCCGGCCATAAATTGAATGCAATACAGCAAAGTTAATATGCAGAATGCAGCTACCCGTGAATCACTTTGGTTAATGTAATTTCGAATTTTACATAAATTATTACATTTTAAAAAACAATGATAGGACCAAATATTTTATAAATTTGTAAAACCCAGATTCATATTCTGAATATTTTATTTTATAAGCTATAAGGAGTAAGGATTAAAGGACGGTTGGAAAATAAAGAATGGTCACATACGGATAGTTGTGCGCGAGCATTTCGTACATTTAATTGTGGAAAATATGTAAAGACAGAAAGAAATTCCTAAGATTTAGGCGAAGGCCTCCGAGTGCTAGGGTGACCCACCTTATGCTGTGCTGCGTTCAATTACAGTTGGCCATTTCCTACTTGGCGCATTTTGGGATTTATTAGGAAACTGTAAAAACAGACCAAATAGAATATTAATGTTCAAGTGAACTCTACTAGTGTATCGAAATACATAGTTTATCACAACAATACCATTTAGCTCCACACAATTTTATGATTGAAAACGTAGCTTCTATATTTATCAGACATAAATCTAAATAAATCACAACAATACCATTTAGCATCACACAATTAAATGATTGAGAACATAGCTTCTATATTTATCAGACATAAATCTAAATAAATCACTACAATACCATTTAGCATCACACAATTATATGATTGAAAACTAGCTTCTATATTTATCAGACATAAATCTAAATAAATCACAACAATACCATTTAGCACCACACAATTAAATGATTGAGAACGTAGCTTCTATATTTATCAGACATAAATCTAAAAACGTAAATCACAGCAATACAGCCCGAATAAACTTCACTGTAAAGCACTCTAAATCAACAATCTAATCCACAATACAATTTAGCCCCACTCAATGAAAATGATTGAAAACGTAGCTTCCATTATGATCGGACGTAAATCATGCCGCACGGCATTAAGTTGTGCATGTGTTTGATTCACGCTGACTAGGGGAGACTAATAAAACGATTGTAAGCAGTGCTCGAAATAGGACCTTTTCGGGGGTTGCAGTTTGTTTTTGCAGCCCGGTAACATGAATTGCGATACTACTTTTATCATTATTTAAATTTGAAGACGTGTTCTTGAAGTTACAAATATTCAATACTGTTCATGTAAAAGAGTAACAGAATATCCCTAATCAGAAGGTCATCCTAAACATATAAAAATAAGTAGGGTTGCCATTTGATAATTGATAAATCGATCAATAAGATTATTTTTTTAACCGATCAATAATCGAGATTTCAAAATTACCGCTTGTTACGTTATGACTTCCCAGCCCCGTGAAATACGATGCTCTTACATGAGATTAGATCAAATAAAAAGCTCAATGTGTGCGGGTATATTATTCCAATTTGTATTGCTATGAACAGGGGTATATTGTTCACGGATTTCTCTTCGGTCTAATTATTCTTTTTCTCGTCGAATTAATCGTATTAGAGAGGGGGACAGAAAAAATGCCAGAAAAGTTGTGAGTTCTGATTTTACCCTCGGAAGTCAAGAAAAGGACGGTGAAGAGGGTTTCTTTGTTTTTGCTAAAGGTTAATGATTAACTTTAGGGCGTGACCTTGTTCCACATAGTAGACATACGTACGATGAAGTTCATCAGTAACTCACTTGTGAATAGGTTTAACTGCGTTCTACCGTCGCTAGTCGTTCCCGTGAATGCAATCTGCTACCATCCTGCCTGGATTTTTTTAATTAAAGCCGCACTTCATGAATTAGTGGTATTTTGATGAAACTTGACTATGACGAACCTCGGATGTAAGTTACGTTGCCCACGAAAAGCGACAGAGCGATGTTTTCCTTACTTCCGTGGCTTTATGGCTGGGATGTCCAGTGGGGTCTTGTGATCGGAGATACTTATGAGGGCTTAGGCATGAGTATTGCCAGAGAGGGGGTTGCGTAAACTGCCGGAAGTCTACATGAATTGAAGCTACTACGTTGAAATGAAACTTATTTTGATTCAATTTTCGATCGCCAAAAAGAATCTATTAATATCGATCAAGACTCCATTTAACATGCACGATTATCGATTTTAAAATTCATATTGAACGGCAACCCTACTTCGAGTGATGTTGATTGATATCTTGTTAATCTTACAATAATGTTAACTGTTAAAAGAATCTTCCTCAGGATGTAATTAATTTCAAGCACTGATTACTATACTGATTGCAAGTCAACTGTCATTAAAACTAATTTTGTAAGGATTGAGATGTTTAGCAAAAAGCCCCCCCCCCCCCCCCCCCCCCTCCACTCAGTATCGACACACACATACACAGTATTGACACACGATGAACTAATAAATGGTATTGTAATGTGAACACTTTCCAACCATTCTAACGTCTTTAAAAGCTAAGTCATTATTACAGCCAATATGAAAACCTTGCAGATGTAATGTCTATTGTTAATTATAATATGTCTCAAGAACGTTATGTATTTCGTAAAAATATATAATAAAATTATGTTATTAGTAATTCTGGAATCAGTTTCATAAAACAACATATGGGAGAACCTCTCCTCTACCTGCCAAAAAATTAGATTTCCTATTAGTAGGTATTAAT
The DNA here is from genome assembly GCA_945910005.1 of Isoperla grammatica. Lineage (NCBI taxonomy): Eukaryota > Metazoa > Arthropoda > Insecta > Plecoptera > Perlodidae > Isoperla > Isoperla grammatica. Next base: position 2,143,443 of record OX246744.1, on the reverse strand, counting down.
TAATGCAGATACGTCTTTTTAGAGCTACCTAATTTTCTCTAAATTCAGAATTAATGATTATAAATTTAGCATTTTGTAACATCTAGTTCTTCTCTTCATCAAAACTTTAAATATGAGCATGTCTCTTGCACTTGTAATGGAAAATTATGTACAGATATTTAAAATCAATTCAATTGTAATTAATTAAAGGTGTGAATTTGTTAAGAGTGCCTAACGGCTTTGGATATTTAGTAGTGCGGGTGGATAGCGAGGAAACCAACAGCTTACCTTGTTGCTGACGACCTTCGGAGTTGGTAGACAGACACATATATAGACTAAACAATAACGTCGATACTGTTACGGCCTGACGTGGCCTTGTTCACCCGACTGAGGTGGAGAGGAGACTCATCAACGACCACGGACTCATGGAGTCTCCTCTCCACCTCCGTCGGGTGAACAAGGCCACGTCAGGCCGAAACAGTATCAACGTTAGTAATTAGTCTATATATGTGTCTACCAACTCCGAAGGTCGTCACCAACAAGGTAAGCTGTTGGTTTCCTTTCTATCCACCCACACTACTAAATAACTAATTAATTTAAGGGTTAGAATTGATTCTTAACTAAATCCCAATAGCAACGGGAACACCTTATTCTTTATAAATTAGCATTTTGTAGCGTTTCCAAAAATGTGTTCACCGATTTAGCATCTAAAACGCTAAAAAAACGTATCTCTAAGTAACAATCGTAGCCATCGCGTTGTTGTGCACCCCACTAACTTCTCGTGCTGTTTGTTAGTCTTGCATACAAACAGCTTTCCCTCGTTTGACATAATTCAAGTTTTACGCTACGTTCTTGAGATGAAACTAATTGGCATAAATTCTGCAGGGTTTTATTGTTGGCTGTAATGATAAGAATTGCGTTGATATTTTTACCAACATGTAGGGTTAGGCACACATGAGGTCTTCCTATTGCATACAATACACTTTCCATGGGTGAATCTGAGTTTTGGGTTTGAGTCCCACTATCATTGCTTCACAAACAACCTATCACATCAATTCTATGGCTGCATTTGGGTTCGAGTCCTGATCATGCCAATTTTGTAGACATAATACCATGTTCACAATGCTGCATAACATAACCTGTAATTCTTACCTATATAGCTGGCTAAAACCTGGTATTTTGACGGCCAACTAAATATTTAGTACGTGATGTGAACTGCTTTCTCCGTGACAATCACGCTTTTGAAGTGTGGTTGCCACGGAGAAAACGTCAGTCACGGACTGAATATTTAGCGGGCCGTCATAATATCGGGCCTAAACAAGCACTGTCAAAATGCAATATCTCTGTCTAACAACGTTCTCTGTTTCAGGTTGTTGGACATGTCTGTGTCCGTCAACATGGCACCACTTCACTACTGCCATCCATCGCTTCTCTCGACCATCTCGACGACGATCTTCTGGCCACACTTCCAACATCTTCATCTCTCCTCTCGACGACGATCTGCTGGCCACACTTCCAGCATCTTCGGCATCTTCGGCATCTTCGGCATCTTCGGCATCTTCGGCATCTTCGGCATCTTCGGCATCTTCGGCATCTTCGGCATCTTCGGCATCTTCGGCTCTTTGCTCGACTACATGACATGCACAACTCTGAAGCGATGAGCTTGTAAGCATTCTACACGCTAATCCCGAACGCTTTGCTTTTTCAAGGCCATTGGACATAGCCTACTTTTGTATGTCATTTGTGTGCAACCTTGCTTGCTCAATACATGTTGTTGAACTCATGCTGTTGTGTTTACTTGTTATTTAATCCTTTTCTTTCCCATGCTTAACCCTTCGTGGGTAATTAAACTGATAGTCTTTTTTTCCAAGGCCAAATCCTGGATACTTCCTTTCCCAATACACCAATCAACCAACAATAATAGGTTTTAACCCTTCGTGGGTAATTAAACTGATAGTCTTTTTTTCCATCCTTATTTATTTCCAATAACATTACAATACAAATATTAAATATTTCTATAAATTTTATGAAAATTTTCATAAAATTTAAGAAAAATCTAGGAAAAATTCAAAAAAATAAGCAAAAAACATGAAAAATTAGCCCAAAAAAGCCCTTTTATATATACTAAGTCTTTTTGCATTTTTCAAGCTACCAGGTTTAGCATCGAAACTTTTCAGCTTCACAGAGTGTTCACCCCAACGCAAAGACAGGACTGACGACGGAAATCGAAACATTTTCCAACAATTCCATCATCAGTCCTGTCTGAGCGAGAGGATCGGTTGCATGCAAAGATACCAGCACCACACTACGTACACATACAACGATGAGCATGAATATTTGGAAGCACAGATCTGACAACGAATTCATCGCGACCTAGTTTATGGACTTAGTATATTTTTTGAAGGTCATATAGAGGTTGCGACCTAATTAATGGACGTGAACTAGTTTATGGACTTCGTATTTATTTATTAAATGTTTCTATTCATATTATATATAGTATATACAATAATGAATAGTGTGGGCAGGAAAGAGCACAACTCCAAACACAAAGATTCCAAACAATTCATCTAGAAGTTCCGACCTAATTTAGCAAAGTGAATTGACTGTGAATTGAATGCAAGAATAGGCAACTCTCGAAAATCACAAATTTGGTGCTCGCGAGTAATGGCAGACGTCAACTATACGATCTAGTTTGAACGCTATTTTCCTGTTCGCAATTTTCCTAATTTAGCAAAGTGAATTGACAGTGAATTGAATGTAATCGAATAGGCAACGCTCGAAAATCACAAATTTGGTTCTCGCGAGTAATGGCAGACGTCAACTATACGATCTAGTTTGAAGCAATGCTTGGGGACAAACTTCCTGTTCGCAACTGAAACGACACGAGTTTTGCGTCCTAAACTGGTGGAGAATACAAGATTTCATTACGTACTCAGCTTTTAGAAGTAGTGCCCTATTTGAATTTCTGTTTTGCCCAGACAGTTTAAACAATGATACTCGAACAAGTTTTGTTTGTGTCATGATGACGACTGAACATTAGTAATCAAAACAGAAGGATTCCAGATTCTAATAGAGAAGAGAATTAACACGGTCTCAATACCCTCTGCTGACACCGCGCCACTAGTTCAATTGAAAAAGAAATTTGAATGAATCGAATCTTATTATTTTTTTTAAAAATTTTATCCTTCCCGCTAATGGCGACAATAAAAGCATGCCGGCATGCCAATTGTGGACGACGTTTACGCCCTACAAGTTTCCTTTCAGTTTGTAATCAATAAGCAAAACTCTGGGTCAAAAAACATTTCCCTCCCTTCTTTATTATCTGTTTCGATGACTATCTCGCACCAATGTCAAAACGAAGTGAATTTTCGAGGGTTGCATATTTGGTTAAAAAATAAAAACCGTTTTATCTTTCGCGGCGACCTATTATGTGCTTCCAAATGTATTTATGCTCAAAATTGTAGGGTACAACAAACAACAGATCTGTTCATTTTGGCAACACCAATTCATATTAGTATAGCAATTAAAAAAGAGGATCTTAGTAAACTAAATAATGAGTAACGACCTAGTGATTTTTTATGGATCAATAACTCACTCCAACCCCTGTGAGAAAGGTTGTGCAAACACAGAGCCCTAGTCCGCAAGGAAAGGTGCCCAGATAATACAATAGACCATTTTCAAAATTGATCTAGAATTCTTAGACTGAGTTAATCACGTTCCTCTAAATCTTCAATGACAACCATACACAACAATAAAAACTAGTTTTCAAATATTATAGCAAGGTTTATTTTTTATGGTTGTGCATTGTTGTCATTGAAGATTAAGAGGACCTTGATTAACTACTCAGTCTTTAAGGGTCCTCGGTCAATCTTGGAAATGGTTTATTCTAACTCTCACAATGTCTGGATCACCCAAAAAACTATTCTCGATATCAACAATAGGGAATGCTCATTTTTTAATTATACTGAATTAAAGAGTATACTTCAAGGAGAAGGTATTTTGATTTAAAATTATTAAACAAGTTTTCAAGAAGAAAGAAGTAATCAACACTTTCGCGCGTCATTATGGCAGAAAAACAAGGCGTGACATCAACATGTTTTGACCTATCATATCAAAAGTAATGAATCTACATTTTCGTGTTACCAAATATGTTACTACATAATCCGGACAATGGCTACTTCTCAGCTTTAATTAAAAATGCCAAAAAATTGCATACTTTCAATGGTTTAGTTCTTTAGTAAGTACTGTATAAGCAAGGCTAATAATTAAAATTAAAGTTATAAAATAAATAGAAATTAATAATTAAGAAATTAATTCAGGAAATAATTGATAAAAAATCAGTGAAATCACTAAAATAGCAAAAGGTTGCAGCAAGTAACAAATTATTTATATAAAAAAAAAACTTAGTTGCTAATATTTATAGTTTTTTTTTTTTTTTTTTACATAACAGTGACAATTGAGAATGAAAGAGCATTCCCTATTTACGTTTGCCGAGTACACTTTACGATATAATAGTTTTCCAGAGCCACCTTCCCTCGATCTATCAACTATTATTCATTACACGCATCTGTATCTGCAGTCAGGTATTTGTGGTTAATAAAAGAGTTATTATTTTTGACTTGCCTAAAAGCTCACTTTTATTGTGTAAATTGTTTAACATTTCAAATTAAACAGTTTTAAGTTGGTTGTTTTTTTGCAAACTTTAGGCTCCGGTCTTGTGGAGAGCACTTGTTGACTATAAAGTAACGATTAAATGCATTGCATTGATCAGCCATATCTCTAGCTGGAGCCTATCAGACTATTACATTGTATATTACTATTCAACTGTCTAGTCTGGCCAAATGCCTGTCAGATGCCTTGCTGGATCACAAGCAATTTGTTTGTCACATTACGGTAGAAGATGAGAATTTGAAAAATATTACTGGTCAAGAGCTTAGTATTGGGCAACATTAGTCCCATTAATTATTTGTCAACTCAAATTTTTGTAAATTCAAACTAGACAAGGGCTAAGTGTAAATGTTCGTTCAAGTCGAAACTTTGTAATTCAAATTGGGGGTTAGGGTTCATTGTACAATTTCAATTGAAGAGAGTTTTCCAAGTAGAAAATGGTCATGTTTGAGTTTGAGTTTTAAAACGAAAAACTAAATCATAAATATACCCAATAAGGTTTGCTAAAAAGTATTACCATAAAGTGGGTACCTACATTAAAAATTCTGGTTAAATACAGATTTGAAAAATTTAGTATGACATTCTTACTATCAGAAATAATTATGTAAGAAAAATCTTGTTTCACAACCATTTGATTTTTCATAACCACAAATACCTGGGTCTACATTATACTTAACGTAAGCATATTTCCTACGCTCGCTTCCTCATGAGATAGAAACGTAGAGTAATTGGTGTATAGCCAAACTGAACAGGTCTATTGTAAGTTCTAAGTATGCCAGTAGTACTAGATACACAATCAATCATGCAAGCCGCCATTAAACCACGGGTACAACCACGGCCAGGTGCAAAGTAGAATGTGAGTACAAGACATCAGTTTTATTGATGCACATTTATGCAATCCCACCTCACGACGTGCATTTGGCCGTGATTGCAGAGCCGCAACTCTTAGGTTGTTATCGCATGAAATATTTACGTGAACAGCATCAAGAGGTTTCAGTTTTGGAATCAAATTGTGTTTCATTTTTCCCACAAATGAGTTACCCTACATTTTATATTATTCAGTATAATAATTATTAGTTAGTGCTAGATATATAAAATCAGGCGAGAAATATAAATAAATCTTTTGAGTTTTGTTTAATAAAATCGAAACGCACTAAAATAGAACTATTATGACGTGTCACTAGTCGTCAGACACACAATATTTTACATGTTCGCGCTTTTACAGACCAACAACATCACTAGATCCACAAAAAACTATGTAGTTAATGCACTTTGCTTCTGTGCTGAGAGGTACTACGCATGAACGATGCTGTTAACGTAAATAGTTGACGCGATAGTTGTAGTGCAATGTGGTGTTGTGTGTGTGGTAGTAACAAGTTCATGGATGGATATCTTTATTGCAGAGAGCATTGAACACTTGAATACTAGTCTTCTTATACTCTCATATATGGGACATGTTGACAGTGATCTCTACATACCTGAGAGTGATGTGTCAACATTGTTTCATTTATTATCTTTCCACAAAACACTTTTTTCAAGATTGATTGATATTTGGGCTTAATGTTTAATGTCTTATATTTTTGCAACTTGGCTAATCAAGACGACAACAACAACTTTAATTTAATAAATACTGTAAGTGTTCAATAAGAACAATTATATTATGTAGTAGTGTTTGTAACCCATCCAAGAACTAGAAACTATGTAGGAAGTTGACTCACCCTGTAAAACGATACGGAAACATGCGACCAAAGTACACTTATACGTTTATTTAATGTACCAATGTGTTGTTACTTTTTAATGTGTTTTACCGTATTCAAATATTCAGTAATAAAACTGAGCGAAAATGCAGCAATCATTTTAAGTTGCCCACGTTAAAACAAGACTGAATGAAAGTGTTAAGAGATGCCCCTTAATGAACATTGACTTAGTAGGCATATTTTTTTAGCATAGCCAATTGAATAGTTTAGCTATGCAATGGAGCAATATGCATTTACGATTACAATAAATAGATCTATATTAAAAGTTAAGACAACAACTGACTTCCCCCAGACAGTTCAGTATATGTATGATATTATCTTTACCCCACTAAACACTGATTTCACGGCAGCTTCTGATTACCAAGAGTAGCGGCTCACAGCTGCAGCTCCCATTTCCACCTCCCACACTTTCTCAGGTATTTACTTTATTTTAATTTACAATACGGGTTCAGATTTTCTTTTTCAAACAAAACAAAATTGACATTTCCATTATACACATAACCGTTTGGTACTTGTAAGCCAACATACAAGTACTGGATGCACTGGTCCTGTTTCCATACTGTTTTACTGGTACGTATAGTATTGTTCTCCACCAACGGCAGCTTTAGAATGTGTATCTATGTTGTACTACTGGCATACCCACCACCAACTACTACACAGTTAACACTAGGCAACACTCCACAGCTGCGTGAGACAAGATCTGTAAAGTAGGGATGGGAGAAGACAGGATCCTCAACATTTAATTAAATGTATTTGAATTTTGAATGGTTACCAATCATCTCTCACCTCAAAAAAAATCTGAAGAACTATTTTTTTTTTTTTTTAAAGCAAACTTTTAATACCTTGTGAGATGGTCTACTCTCACAGGCAATAGGCCTACAAAAATACTGATGAATTATTAAATGTAATTCCAGATTAATTAACAAGGCTACAGTAATTTAAAAAATCAAACTAAGGTAACTAGTTGAAATAAACTATAAAACAACCATAACAGCAATTGGAAGTATGTAACTTTCAGTTCCCTTGAAAATAACTTTATAATAATCATAATACATTTTAACTATAACTTCTTACTGATAACTAAATGATGAACCATCCAATCACTATCCTAAAGCAGATACAGACATTGCTCCGATGTATGAAACGATAAGTGGTGTTTAAAAATATTTTAAAGAAATGGAAACAGAAAACGTAATTTTAATTAAAACTGTGTCCAATGAACGTTCACGTGAAAGTTCACAGTAGTAAACATTGACATAGTTGGGCTTACTGCCTGGGCAGATCCAAGCATTAAGGTCTGTCAGTATGAATTAGACTCGATATACATGGTAGGCCACCCCACGTGTGCCCATAATCCCCAACACGAAAACAGAACCCCTGCATTTAATAGAGTCGAAAAAGGTTTTAACCAGATCACAATTACCGAACTGAGTTTGAAATTATTATTATTATCTAATCGCCCAAGTTACCGTACTCTAGAACTGAATTGAGTTGAAAAAGGTCCACTTAATTAATCAAAGTACATCACTAGGTTTTTAATGATATTAATTAGATTGCCATGGATTGGAAGGGAAAAGAGTCCATTGTCTCTACTAGTTTTCTAGATTACACACTCGACCATATGAATAACGCCAATTGTGCACACCAAATAAAAGTGTCATTACTTTCTCTCGTGAACTGTGGAGTAACGCTAGTGTACACTGCAAGTAGTATGACATTACTTTGTCATAACTTTGAACTCTGAAATTGTCCATTGCTGACTTACAACAGGTGTCGAGCCTAACTTTGGAGCTCGACTCAAACTAACATCCACTCCTCAAATATGGGAAACTTGTACAAAGTTGAGTTCAATAACACAACAGTAGGTCTCACATTATGTCCATTAAAATAAAAATGAATGACTTTTCAACTAGTAGTTTCATTTCTTTCCGGCAAGTGTAACATATCGCCCTAGATTAATATTCTCGCCTTGTAAGCCCTACACGTTGGAAACTAGCCAACACATTCTTATGAACCCGTCCGTCATCAGTGTTGGGACATTTCACAGAGTTCAAAGTTGCCTCAGTCGACTCCGTTATCAAGCATGCGATAACGGGACGACCACAGGGCTTTGCAACAGCGGATAACTCACAACCGGCTCACACAAGACATTTCCTCCATTTGCGCCGGTCCAACGTCGGCAAAGTCGACGCCCCGAACTTGCCGACAGTCTCGCGGCGCTCCTGAAACGTAACGCACGGTGTCAGCGTGTGTAAACAAGGGACGCACAACGACAGAACAGAAGTGATCGACCTAAGAAATGGTGACTACGCTATCAGACAGACGATTATTTCAGTTTTAATTTAAATTTATAAAAACCACAATGAACTAATGGTATGATCAACATTAGTATTTAACTCGATGCTTAATGTTTGTAATTAATGTATAATATTAAGAAGCAAAGAATAAGAACATGGTTAGTGAGAAATTGCCAAATTAAGTCAAATGAATTTGCTTTATAAATATAAACAGTTTTTTTTACAACTGAGCGGACTACATCTCTGACAGCTCCCGTTAATAAGCAGGCTACTTTTAAAGGGAAGTACACATTGATCTTTCAAAACTCAAAAATGTAGGCCACGTTTGTTTACCATTTTCATTCCGGGGCCCGTCCAGGGGAAATCTCGAAGAGAAACCCCCTAAGCAGCAAGGTAAAGCCCCGCAGAGGGTGTGACAAGGCTGGTAAAGAAAGTACAGTACAAATATGCATGGAAATCAAAAGTACACAATTCTGTAAATTTGATTCGTGTGGATCAGAAGAATATTATCAGTCCATTTGTTTCACAATTCTTGAGGTGTATTATGTTTCAACTTTCACATAGGCCTGTTTTCAAATATTCATTCAGGCACCACTAAACACTGAATCTAGTCTTGCTGTCGATATTAATATCGTTTCAAACAACTATAACTATGACTATATAACTTTGTATAACTTTGAAATTAATAAAGTTTTAAGTGCATTAATTAGGAATGATATAACACAACCCTATGTTACAATCTTGATTTCTTGTTGATGACCAAGTGACGTTCAAAGTATAAGGAAATCTTGATGTTTCTGAAATGAAAACAAACAAATATAAAGTAAGGTTACATGTCTATTTATGATACTACATGTCTATACCATACTGCTCAATAATAGGCGACAGCAAAAAAATATGTATTTATATCCATGTATTTAAAATGTCAGAAGTTACCTACACATTAAAATATGTTGTATTGTATATTTATTTGTGTAAAATCGACCCCTCATATGATGTGTTTCATCTCCATACGCCTGCAGCTTTACACTTCTACTTACCTCCAATACTTGCATACATCATCCACCTGAGCACACTGCAAAGGAAACCCTGGTCAAGAAGAGACACTAATACCGCACCTGCAGAGCAAAATAATGCATCGTGTTAAAGTTGGTACTCCAGTAGGCAGTAGCCTACTCAAAGAGCACTATACCTACATTCGAACTCATGGAGCTGGTTTTTTTCAGTTGTAGGCTACTAGTGTAGCCGACTGCACACGTGTGAAAGAACATGTATTTTGGAAGCATATCTAGCATGCCTAGTTATTTGCCTGTAGGGCTATGATCTATAGTGCAATATAAATACTGTGTTCCTCTACAATACTGAGCAGTTGACCTAAAAGTGTATTGCAAGAAATCTGTGTTTCTATAATGTCTGTCTTATCTTATTCCTACTTACCTCCAAATACAATACTCGAATCATTGGCTAGAGTGGACTGCGAAGGAAACCAAGGGCAAGATGAAACACAAAGCCAGATCTGCAAGAATAAAATAAGGCACCGTGTTAAAGCTACAATTGATGAAGAAGAGCATTCCAGAAAATATAGGCCTATGCAGTGAATGGGCAATAAAACTAATTTATACATTATGCAGGTATCCAAGGTTGCATTCCGTAAGGTCGACCGGGCTCGACCACCCTGACCATAGTACCATTCGTCTAATGATACGACGGTCGAGCCCGGGCCGGGCAACACAAGTAACCTACTTGGTGGTGCAACGATCCTTTGTGATGAAGACAGGGCCCATGCTGGACCATACACCCTCGGCTAGCCCACCCATAACTTTCAGCTCGATTGGTACGCCCAGGCTAGACCTCGACTGTTTTATTTCTCTATGCCTAGACCTAGAGACAGCCCCAGTCGCCCTCGCTAGGCCACAGAGTAGGCCTAAGCATTGTAGCCCCCAGTATTGTATTGAACACTAAGGTCTGGTTTAGTTTCAGTAGGCCTATTCTCTTGTTTACCAATCTCCTGCTAGGCCTATTTGAAATCGCTGATCTTCATTACTCAAGACCTAAAATAAGTTAATAACCTTCTAGTTGGCAATTATCAGCAAATATCCATCAAATATTATGTTAACGCAAGTAGGCTAGGCCCAGCCTAGTCATGTGGCCTTGACAGCTGCTTCTAGGCCTCCTAGGCCTAGGGGCGTAACCTAGGCCTATGCCGGATGTCTCCTGGTACTTGAAATCACTAATTTCAGTAGCTAAAGATCTAAAATAAGTTAAATAACCTACTAGTGGCAATTATCAGCAAATATCCACAATATTATGTTAAGGCAACTAGGGCCTAGGCTAGGCCAAGTCATAGAGCCAAGTGAATGTGGCCTGCTGTCAAAGCTGTCAAAGCTAGGTGAGGCCTAGGGGCGTAACCTAGGCCTAGGCCTATGCCGGGTATCTAGCCTAGGTTATAACGACGAGACACAAGCCAAGGCTAATAAATAACTATATATTTTGAATGAACATTTCATACTCACGTGCTATAATCTTAACTGATAACTAGGTGAACATTACACAAATAAATTAACAAATAAAGTAAACAAAGTATGTAGGCGTAGGCCAGGTAGTAAGCGGAACTTCGACTACGTTAAATATCGATAGTCGAATAGATATCGAATGCGAGAAAATAATCGATTACATACAATTCTGCGCAATTTAAAACGAAATTATTAGCCACCTCTATCGGTCTTGAGCAAACTACTGTGCACAATAGTAAATTTAACTACAGGCCTGCTTTGTTATTCCTGGTTGGTAACTGTATACCGCACACTTGCTGTATGACATTACAGGGTTCTGCGTTGAAGATACTTAACATAGGCGTGCGCAGGTCGGTGGGGGGGGGGGGGGGGGGGGGGGCAAGGGGTGCAAAGCGCAATGATAAGATAAGATAAGATAAGATTTTTATTCACCATCAGACCTGTACATGGTACAAATATTGGTTTCGTCAGATTATTTTACAGATATTTACAATTTTATAAACAGCTGGCTGATACAGGGTGCCAGATACTCTATTGGCTAACACATACAATAATGCAATTTATGGTAAGAGTACAGTAAAATTAGTGCAATAAAATAGAATATAATAAAATGCTAACATAATCATAATAAGGGCAGGTTGTACCATGAAATGCACAAACGGTATAATATAAGCATAATTATAAAAGATAGTGGCTATACAAAGAGATGCACATATGGTATAATGCTAACATGATTATTAAAGAGAGCGGTTACAATAATATGCGCATACTGGATAATATCAAAATAGGATTATAAAAAGGACCAGCTATAGGGCTACAATGAATTGGTTTAATATAATGGTCACCAGGTCAGGTGAAATGGTATAGCCTATGGTGTAATTCTAGCATGAGAATAAGAGTGAGAGGCTATACACAAAACTGCACACAAGGTATAAATCTAACATGATTGTAAATGAGAGCGGGCATACAATAATGTGCACAAATGGTAAAATACCGACATGATAGTAAAAGAGAGTGGCTATAAATGAAATACACTTAAGATAAAACAATATAATAAGAGCATAGTAGTAGTATTTACAGTTAAGAAGAGAAGTATTCTTGGAGGGAGTAGAAGCTCTTGGATGTGACAAAGGATTTCAAATTAGCTTTAAAGGAAGCTATGGTGGGGGATGTTTTGATGTTGTTGGGAAGCTTGTTGAAGATGGTTAGGGCCAAGTACTTGGGGCTTTTGGAGAATAGAGACAGATTGTGGGTGGGGATACGAATTTGGAGGTTTGACCTTGTGAAATGGGAGTGAACTGTTATGTTTAAAGGGAAAAGATTAGGATTTAACCGAACAAAAATTGATGCCGCTTGAATCAGGGAACCCGCAAGAGTTGGTATTCCCAGATCTTTGAACAGCTCTCGGCAAGAATGCTTTCTGGATACCCCAGCAATAATGCGGATAGCCCTCTTCTGGAGGATGAAGAGTCTAGTTGATTGTGGGGATGCACCCCAAAATAGTATGCCATATGATAAGTGTGAGTGAATATGAGAAAAATAAACTAATTTGAGAACATGAGGGTGAACTATTTGTTTCAGTTTCCTAAGCATGAAACAACCACTATTGATTTTGGAGGTGACTTGTTCAATGTGGATGGACCAGTCTAATGTTTCGGTGACGTTCAGGCCTAGCAACTTGGCAGAGTTGGTGCGGGCAATACTTTTATCGTCAAGCCGGACTAAGGGACTGGATGTTGGAGCATTTTGGGGGGTGTGGATAGGGTAGGGTTTTATCACGTTTTACGGTTTATATAGCCATACAAAGCCTCATACGTGATCCGCAACCTTTCACGTCATGCACTGCCATTCCTTTAAATCTGAACGCACGCAATCTCAAAAGACATGTTGTCCTCAAAGATCGTAGGTTCGAATCCCTCTAGAAACGTTGTTGTTTAATAACAGTCTATTTTATAGACATTGTGTTTCTGTAACGAACTGTTGTAGACACGCTCTAGGCTATTTGCTCAGATATTTTAAATACTTTCTCCAAATAAGCATATATTATTGATAAATCGGAAGAGGAAAAAGGTGTGATAGCCTTGCCATGAATAAGGCTATTGCTATATCAAGCATACTGAGGTACTGACTGCCTCTTAATGAAACAACAACAACAACAACAACAACAACAACATTAACAACAACAGCAACAACAACAACAGTCACCATACTCCTGATCGCTTTTACTGCTGATCCAGGTCCAAGGATTGTGAAGCGGATATTTTAGATCGATGTCAACGAGACTCAAATCAAATCAAATTAAGTTTATTCACCATTATCAATTTACATTAATTTAGGTTTCGTCAAAACACATAATACATACAAAAGTACATACAATAATACCATAATACATACATACAATAAGTTACAAGAAGAACAGTTAACAAATGAATTAGTTAAAATTGTAATGCATTAATTAAGATAGTCTCATGTTCCTTGAATTCAAGGACAAAAAAGAGTCAAACTATACATAGATAATAAAACACAACAACACTCTACTTTATGTGATACTTTTTTGTCCTTGAATTCAAGGAACATTGAGCGGAACATTGAACCGTCTAAAACATGTAAACATAAAATGTACCGTAGCCTAGCCTAGTCCTGGAACCTGAAACTAATTTAGTTGTCTTGCTATACTGATCTTAATGCCATTAGGCTTTAGTAGATCTGTAGTTTGCTATCTTCCTCTTCTCCGGCCCCCTGTGTATTAGTTGGAATCACCATCGCCTCTTTCCAATCATCCGGACCTCATCCCCTTTCTTCAGTGATGCCATTCGTTACCATCTCCACGTACACCTTGCCGCTTCCCCTACCGCCAGCTTCACCATCCCTCCCCTTCCCGGTGCCTTCCCATTCTTAAGCCTCACTATCACCCTAGCAATCTTATCCTCGTTAATTTTTATAGGATTTTTCCTTCTGCCTTCCCTTTCCCAGTCTACTTTCCTTTCCTCCTTTTGAAACACCCCCGCATAATACTTGTTTAGCACCTTTACTCTCTCCCTGCTTCCCACCAGCAGCTGGGTCTCCATCCAGCCCCACCAGTGCTTCTTACACCCCCGCATAATACTTGTTTAGCACCTTTACTCTCTCCCTGCTTCCCACCAGCAGCTGGGTCTCCATCCAGCCCCACCAGTGCTTCCCCACCAGCAGCTGGGTCTCCATCCAGCCCCACCAGTGCTTCTAACACCCCCGCATAATACTTGTTTAGCACCTCTACTCTCTCCCTGCTTCCCACTAGCAGCTGGGTCTCCATCCAGCCCCACCAGTGCTTCTAACACCCCCGCATAATACTTGTTTAGCACACTCTCTCCCTGCTTCCCACTAGCAGCTGGGTCTCCATCCAGCCCCACCAGTGCTTCTAACACCCCCGCATAATACTTGTTTAGCACTTCTACTCTCTCCCTGCTTCCCACCAGCAGCTGGGTCTCCATCCAGCCCCACCAGTGCTTCTAACACCCCCGCATAATACTTGTTTAGCACCTCTACTCTCTCCCTGCTTCCCACCAGCAGCTGGGTCTCCATGCAGCCCCACCAGTGCTTCTAACACCCCCGGCCGCACAATACTTGTTTAGCACTTCTACTCTCTCCCTGCTTCCCACCAGCAGCTGGGTCTCCATCCAGCCCCACCAGTGCTTCTAACACCCCCGCATAATACTTGTTTAGCACTTCTACTCTCTCCTTGCTTCCCACCAGCAGCTGGGTCTCCATCCAGCCCCACCAGTGCTTCTAACACCCCCGCATAATACTCGTTTAGCACCTCTACTCTCACTGCTTCCCACCAGCAGCTGGGTCTCCATCCAGCCCCACCAGTGCTTCTAACACCCCCGCATAATACTTGTTTAGCACTTCTACTCTCTCCCTGCTTCCCACCAGCAGCTGGGTCTCCATCCAGCCCCACCAGTGCTTCTAACACCCCCGCATAATACTTGTTTAGCACCGCTACTCTCTCCCTGCTTCCCACCAGCAGCTGGGTCTCCATCCAGCCCCACCAGTGCTTCTAACACCCCCGCACAATACTTGTTTAGCACCTCTACTCTCTCCCTGCTTCCCACCAGCAGCTGGGTCTCCATCCAGCCCCACCAGTGCTTCTAACACCCCCGCACAATACTTGTTTAGTACCTCTACTCTCTCCCTGCTTCCCACCAGCAGCTGGGTCTCCATCCAGCCCCACCAGTGCTTCTAACACCCCCGCACAATACTTGTTTAGTACCTCTACTCTCTCCCTGCTTCCCACCAGCAGCTGGGTCTCCATCCAGCCCCACCAGTGCTTCTAACACCCCCGCACAATACTTGTTTAGCACCTCTACTCTCTCCCTGCTTCCCACCAGCAGCTCGGTCTCCATCCAGCCCCCCTCGCGTATATAAACATCCTCTTCCAGCAATCTTCACCTCTGTCCCTTACATCCAGCATCTCCTTCACGTACTCCTCCCATTCTGTAGCACTCCTACATCTCTATTGTAATACTGAAGATCCACATTTCTTCCCTCTATTTTGAATCGTACCCACTTCTCTCTTACATCCATGCAGATCTCCCCCCCCCCCCCCCCCCCCCCCAGCACAGTTGGCCCACACGTCCACCCTCTGAATTATTCCGGTGTCGGAGGCTCTGTCGTGTAGGTAGTAAATATATAACTCAAATGAGCAACTATCAAGGCGAAGATTCTTTCATTAAGTCAACAACAGAATGGGCGACTCTCCATTAACACAAGGATTTTTCGGACGGCCAAGAAATAGAAGGTGGCGGACGTCCAACTAGTTGCAGCCTGTACGCCCGCCAAGTGGCGGACGGAAATGGTTCCGGACCATCCCGTCCGCCGTGGCGGGATAAAACACTGCGGACAGTCAGGCCGCTGTGGCAGACGTTGAAAAATCCTGCAAGCAGTAAGACTTATTAATGTCCGCCGTAGCGGACGTCTATTAATCCTGTGGGCCAGAGCGGACGTTTAAAAATCCTGCGGACAATTCTGACTATATGTCCGCCGCAGCGGACGTCTATAAATCCTGCGGACAATTCTGACTAAATGTCCGCCGCAGCGGACGTCTATTAATCCTCTGGGCCATTCTGACTAAATGTCCGCCGTAAATGCCGGCAGCGTGGATTAATGTCCGCCGCGGCGGACTATAAAATAGCCAGACTGATAGTACAATCGAGCAATATGCGGCCGGACGTGCGTCTACTGTAGGCGACCGAATACCGTAAAACTAAAATGAGTACTTAACCCTACTTTTAGAAAATACACTCGGGGCGGCACCGTGTCTCGATTGGAAACAACGGTGCACCCGAGTGCCGTTGCAACACCGAGTAACATGCAGTTGCACAAAGTGTGCACCGATAGACCAATCGAACACGCGAGGCTCGCTAAGCAACCTACATAACCTCAAACCTAGTCTTAGCCGGCATAACCCCATGCCAACCAAAGGCAGACTAATTATATGGGTATTTTAACTAATGCATGCAGTGGGTTAAGCTGGGTATCGAACCCAGGGCCAAAATCTTAATTATGTATTGAACCCAAAATAGCAGAGCACATAATTACAATTCAATATTTAAATTTCTAAGCTCTGAATTTGGTTGGTTGGGATGTTACACCCCTTAGGGGGAGACCCACCACTGGTGTCTAATGTGAGGCCGCCGCCAGGAACGGCTATCTTTTAAAAAAATCTCACTAATTTCATTGCATGCATGCACATACCTTTCCACCAGTCGCAGCTCCTACAGAGTCGGCTAAAGTAAAATAATTTGGTAGGCAGGGATACAATTTTTTTATTACAGACAATGTTTCATTTATTGCAGTGCACCAATCTTATTCCAGTACGAGCTTCTAGATGTACGTATATGAAAATACAAACATAATAAAGACATTCTGGAAACTTTCCTCCATCTAGACTACACCGAATCCAATCGTACCCTTCCAGTCTAGTTTTGTTGGCAGGAGTGCGGAACAACGGCAAACACAGTAGAAGCCAAATTGGGAACATGGTAAGTGAGCGAATTCTTAACTGCACGAAAAGTAAAGTGAGCGAAAGGACACTGAGCAAAACGTAAACTGCGCGAAAGGACACTGAGCGGAAAGTAAACTGCGCGAAAGGACACCGAGCGAAAAGTAAAGTGAGCGAATGGTAAGGTGAGAGAAACGTAAACTGAGTGAAAAGTAAAGTGCGCAAAAAGTAAAGTGAGCGAAAAATAAAGTAAGCGAAACGTTAAGTGTGCAAAAAGTAAAATGCGCGAATAGTACAGTGAGCGAAACATAAGCTGCGCGGAAGGACACTCAGCAAAAAGTGAAGGGAGGGAATAGTAAAGTGGAGCAAAACGTATACTGCGCGAAAGGACACTGAGCAAAAGCCGAAAAGTAACGTGAGCGAATAGTTAAGTAAGCGAAACGTAAACTGCTTGAATGGACACTTCAACGAAAAATTTTCGCACACTTTTCGCGCACATAAGAATTCGCTCAATTTTCCATATAGCCGCCAAATTAATGAAAACCGAACATCGCCAAACCGAAAACATATGGTTATTCATCCTATAGTGGAGCGTTTACTGCTACGTTAACTGACGAGTCGTAGGGGGGGGTTCTGTGGATCGATTACAACTGTTCCGACATTGTTCGGCAACAAGAGCCACGGAGACACGGACCAGATATTCGAGCCCGTCTGGCTCTCAACAAGTCAGCTGCTCAAAATCAAGGATTAACGAAGTATGAATGTTTTGAATGTTAAACAGCAACAATAAATATCCATATAACATTAGCCTATGGAAAAGAAGAACTTAAATTTAATTCTATTGATATAGGAAGGAGCGCGAACTAGCCCTAGCACAAACATAAACGTGCAACACAACCAGACGAACTTGTGAGGAGTGAACCTTAATGACTGTCCATAAAAACTATACCCATGATTTGGGGGGGGGGGGGGGGGGGGGGGTAATGTTTGGACCTACATCTAGCCTCTTGAAAGGGGTCGTACACAATGTTTAACAAAAATAGAAATTTATTTGGCAAGGCATTATTAGTATTATATTTTACATTTTCATTGGCTCATCGCAAGGGTTAATATTTTTAGCTGTATTGCACGAAACACTTTCTTTATAAATATGGTGAAACCCACAATTCCCTAATAATGGGTCAGCGTGAATGTAAAGCAATATTGACAGTATGCCTTGCCAAAAGTAAAATTTTCCAAATTATTGTATTGTATTCACGAGTGTAATGTTTTTGTGTGTTTGTTCAAGTGTATGGACATGATGTATGAATCTTAGAACATGATGTAGATAATAAAAGTAAACAAGAAAGATCAATATGCAATACATTGTACTATACAATGCACAATGTATGATGAAAGTATGATGCCTTATGCGTACGTTTGAAATATGTATGATCTGATAATTATACATCACACTTAAAGGGTATATTGGAAATTATGGATGATTTGTTACCTAAACATGACATTTTCCAAATTGTTCTACTGTAATCACAAGTGCGTAATGTTTTGAGGCAAAGTGTATGAAACAAGTATGATGCAGATGTGATGCATGCAGCTTACATCATGGATAAAATAATAAAAGTAAACAAGAAAGATCAAGATGCAATACATTGTATTATACAATGTATTAAGTATGATAGTTGTGAAATGTATGAAAAATGTTTGAATGTATAGGGGCTGCTAATTATCAATCATACATAAAGAGTAACGCAAATTAAAGATGGTTTGCTTCTAAAAGTGAAATTTTGAAATTTGTACTGTGATATCAATTTATAACAGTGTAAGTATGATGTGGGTATGAGTACACAACATGAGTCTTACATCACAGTTTGGTGTACACAATAACTTAAGTGTATGTATGTATGCTTGTATATATAACGTAATTAATACTTTTAACGTGCATCTTACGTCGTACACTATATCAAATTGTAAATTACATAACCATTAGATTTCTAACTTAGTTGTAGTAACAATATAATTTTATTAAAAAATATATATTGTTACTAAAACTAATTTAGAAAGCTAAGGATTTGGCACGGTTATGTAATTTACAATGTGATACAGTGTATGACGTAAGATGCACATTAAAAGTATTAATAACGTTTAAAGAAAGTTTGACTTAGTCTTATCCCCGTACCTCAACAACCCCTCAACAATAATATAAATTATAGATGGATTGTGTCTAAAATTAAATGGAAAGCTTAAACGTGTTATGTCATTTTCCTTGAATATTCCTAACTTAAATAGGACCAACCATACAACTTATAAAGGTAATTAATTGGACCAAAAGGGTTGAGCTTCACTCCTCACAAAGTATGTTTTCATCGATGTTAAAGAAAACGCAAATGGAATGGCATTGAAATGTTTGCTTACAAAAAATTCCATTCTCCCCGATAAACTTATTGAGCCCGTACCATCATCAAAGTGTATGGCAATGTCAATAAAGTATATTGTTGACTTTCACTAGCATTGTATGTATGTGTTTGTTAAAAATAATGTTGGGTGCTTGGCCGGGTTGTGACTGTACTCAACATTAGAAAAGGTATTAGATTGCGATGTTTCTGCATATTATTTCTGCTTCAAATACAGAAGGTCTAGGGTTCGATTCCCGGTTCTGGCAGTTAGTGAACTATTTAAATGTACTGAAATCTATTGATATGACAGTAGCCCATATTTTAACGGTGGCTTTATTCTATTTATAGTCTTTCGAATAAAAGCGGGTTATGAGGACAAGTACTTCCACAACAATACTTTTGTGCCCTCATAGCAAGGAGGCACATAATTATTGGTAGGTAATGTCTTCTCTAGTAACTGACCGCGTACCTCACCTCTCTATTTTGACGCTAGTTGACTAGCCTAATGCACTAATACAACAATTAATGATTGTTATAATTAATTGTCACTTATTGTTGCATTAGTTCATTAGGCTAGACGACTAGCATCAAAATAGAGCATTGAGATACACCTCTGAGTACAATAAAAGTGTTTGGTTTTTATTTTGTTTGCTGCTTGCGAAGGCAGCATTAATGTACATTTCCACGTACTAACTCAAATTCGATTTGCCATTTAAAATACACGGTGTAATATTTTATTTAAATTTGCAACATTTGGTATCTTATTAACAGGGTGTTCAGCAAATAAAAATCGAATACTGTTACTGTCCAATATCATCCAAATCAATATTTTTCTACCAATTTGTAACAAAAAATATAGTTTCCGTAATATTTCCCCCAAAACGTTGATCTTCACTCCCTCCCCTCCAATAGGGAACCTAAGTAGGAAAGGCACTAAGTAACTATTTCGGATGACAATTAATGATCTCACTCCCATAAGAAACAAACAGACGGCAGTCAACTTTGCACTGTGGTATCGCCGAAGGTGACAAATATAAGGTATTCGATTAGCAAGACAAGAAGGTCTGTTCTTTTCTTCATTGGTTACAATTTCACTCTTGTTGGTAGCTATCACTGAATTAAAATGAGATCGAGTTACACAAATCCATGTTAGCTGCCGCACATGCGCAAATGAATCACTTGTAGCTGACGTACGCTCCCGAAAATCTAAATAATACGGGGTTCACATGCTTTGACGCCGGCGTCACAGATAAGGGATTGTAGGCCGGCGTATAGCGTTAGTCATTGGCCAATCAGGCAACAGAGCGTCGTACGCGACTCGCCCAACGACTAACGCTAAATGCCGGCGTAGGACCATGAGAACCCAGCATAACGCATCTAGACGTTTAAAATACGGCTGTTCTCGTTTCTACAGTATAACACATTTTTTCAGAGAAGTACCAATAATATTTGTTGATCGATTGATCAATCAATAAATTGACGGTTCTTTTCTAAAGAACTTCATTACTGTAGAAAAAAGAACAGCCTGTTATTTACCTACTAATTCACTTGACCGTTACATAGTAATAGTATACCCCTCTTGAGGGAGAGCGAATAGACACATTTGATAAGAAGAGTCACACACATCATACATGCATCATACATACATACATACATATGCCAACCATACATACATACATACATACATCATACACACATCATACATACATCATACATACATACATATGCCAACCATAGGCCTACATACATACACACATCATACATACATCATACATACACACATCATACATACATACATATGCCAACCATACATACATACACACATCATACATACATCATACATACACACATCATACATACATACATCATACACACATCACACATACACACATCATACATACATATGCCAACCATACATACATACATCATACACACATCATACATACATCATACATACATCATACATACACACATCATACATACATCATACATACATACATTTACCAACCATACATACATACATCATACATACATACATACATATGCCAACCATACATACATATGCCAACCATACATACATCATACATACATTTACCAACCATACATACATACATACATACATTTACCAACCATACATACATACATACATACATACATCATACATACATTTACCAACCATACATACATACATACACCATACATACATACATACATACATACATGCATCATACATACATACATACATCATACATACATTTACCAACCATACATACATACATGCATCATGCATACATACATACATCATACATACATACATTTACCAACCATACATACATACATAGATACATACATACGTCATACATGCATCATACATACATACATATACCAACCATACATACACCAACTATACATACATCATACATACATTTACCAACCATACATCATACATACATACATACACCAACTATACATACATACATACATACATACATCATACATACATACATCATACATACATGCATCATACATACATACATATACCAACCATACATACATACATCATACATACATCATACATACATACATATTAAACATGTGTCAGCGTTATTCAGAAGAGACGGGGGCGTACGTCAACTGCAAGTGATTAAACTGCGCATGTGCGGCGGCTAACATGGATTTGTATAACCAGCTCTCATTTAAGTTCCGTGATAGCTACTAACAAAATTGTAGCCAATGAAGAACAGAACAGATTCACGCCATGCGTGCTCATCAATACCTTCGCAGATATGACAGTGCAAAGTTGACCGACCTTCTGTTTCTTATGGGAGTAGGAACACTTTTGATGCGAAATAGTTTGCGTCTTTTGCTACTTAGGTTCCCTATATAATGCTTTCTTCAGGGTCAGTCTAATTTGTGTTAACTTTCAGCATATTCTGAAACTAAATGATAGTAGTACCGGTACCTACCGCAAAGATCTACAGTTAATGTTTCAATAATTCAACAGGGAGTTCATTCAGTAGTATTGGCGAGTGTATAAGGGTTGGCTGTCTAATGCTTAGTACCTTTCAACATAATCTAGTCGGCCGGTAGCAGAACACAAGTGCATGGATGAAGGCACACGATAGTACGGATTCAAGTGATTCGTGCATGTGTTTCCATTCTGATACTAGCCGACTGGCATAATAATATGTTGAATGTACAAAGTTGTAGACAAACAGAGATGGGCATTGGCATTCTACCATACAATACACACTCAATGGTAGTATCTGAGAATAAGCCCAGTTACTAAGTTAAAAGGGCCTGGCTACTGTTGTTCAAAGATGTGAAGAGGAAAGTCGACCGACACCTGAAGTTTGCCCCACCTGAATGACGACGTTAGAGTTGTTGCTCCCGAAATGTCGTGGTAGGTATTTGATATTACATATGATTTTAACTCAAACTTGATCCATATTGTGGAGGAAATAGTCCCATTAGAATAACCTTTCAAAGAACCAACGTACAAATCATTTAGTCTGCATTTCTTAAACAGAAAATCCTTCTCTAAATATAACTACATTTAAGACCTACATTTTCCTTTCCAGTGGCGGCAAAGTCACGACAATCACAAAACATTGACCATGTCAAACCGCGAAAAAGTTTTCAGTTAATAACTCTTGAGATTACGTTTCTATATTAATTTTGTGTCGGTCAATTTCGTATCAAGAGGGCGACACACGACACTATTGTTATTAGACAGGTCACCATCAATATCAGTTCCTGCTATCGTAATAGATTTCAGTCAACAAGTTTTTAAACCAATAATATGCAAAACTAATTTTATCACGTGATAATCGGATAAGTCGAGGCGGACGAGTGTACGGGCGCAGTTTGCATGTTTCCACCCTGCTACGAAACAAGTGCGCGCAATGTGCGTGTACATCATAAATGTATGTGTTTGTGGGTGTTCTGTGTACGTATGTTTGGTGTCGAAACAATAACCAAATGTCTTACCTTACAAGAAAATACAAATTTGAACCCAAAAACTATACTGGAATAAGGCTGTTGCAGTGCAATTTTCGATACAAACAGAAATTCACAATTAATACCTGAAATAGATACACGGGTACAGTAGCGGCTTCAACCTATCCATATCAAGTTTGCATTAGTAAGCATCCTCTAAGCAAATGAATAATCTAGGGTACAGAGTACTGTAGCACATGGACTACCTTAGTTATAATACAGTCAAGCTTTGTAAGGGCATGTTTCAGAGTCCAAGAAAAAGTGGACATCATGAATGTGATGATGAGCATTTATCAAGAAATACGAAATTCTTAGGTGTTGCCTATTACAGTAATTAGGTTAATGTATTGAATTTATATTTTACCAAAGAAGTAAATATAATTATGTTAAATACTCAACAGAGATATTAAGCAAGTCATGGGAGAATCTTCCCAATTCCCTAAACGACGACCCCTCCCCCCCCCCCCCCTGTATGTCACTGGGTGGGGGGGGAGGAGAGGACAGTTGCCCTTGGGGAAATGGATTCGGATCGTAGTAAAGTACATTGAATAATCTGTACCTAACCAGTTTCTGTACCGTAAACTGAAAGATGTTAGCCCAAAAAATGGAGTAGCACACTGCTCCCTCAACCTGAATGTAAAGCTGGATAGGAGGCCAAGATATATATATATATAGTACAAAAACATACATTCTGCAACCAACAAAATCTAAGAAATCAAATATATAAATAAACTAGTGAAAAATATTGAACTAACCACGCTTTGCCAGAGCGGAGACGGTTACACTACACTAGTTATTCATCATTTATCAAGGACACGTTCCACCCTCCCGAGATGATGCATTGAAGGTGAGTCCTGCCCTAATTCACATTTTCTTAAACATGAATAAGCACACTGTATGGAGTATAAAATATATGCTCTTTTAAGAAGATCGAAAGATTTTAAAAATATATTTGGTTGAGGCATATGATAATTAAAACCGGCATTGTGAAGAATAAAGTAAACAGGGCTTAACATCTAGGTGTAAACCAAATACACATTTGAAACGTGATTTTTCTTGTATAGACCTTACCCTCACTAGAACAATCAAGGTCAAGATTTTGAGATTAGATTTTGTATTTGAGTTTTGTGTTTGAGTTAAGATTTTTTTGCAGCAAGACTTAAATTTCTTGCACTGCAAATTTGTTTTCGATAACAAACAAAACGAATCGTAGAAGACAATATTTTACAATCAAGTAATTACTTTAAAATTAAAAGTCTCGGGCACGAATGCATAATTTACACTCAAGCCCTCCTCAACTCAGCCTCACCTAACCACCTATCAGTATCACAGAGCCGTCCACATGACAATGCCATTCCATGATTGGTGGTTGGGAGAGGCTGAGTTGAGGAAGGCTTGAGACTGGACTATGCATACGGACCTCAGTGACCTTAGATTATAGCGCAGGTAAGGTGAATACAACAGATAATATACTATGTATGTGGCTTACATGAAGGTGTTTGTCATATTTCTCATAAACCCATATGGCATATACTTAACAGTTCCACCATAATGGTTTTGACACCCATATATTGTGCTTTGTGCATTGGGGTGGAATCACCTTAATGGAAATAACCCAATTCATGCAGTGGAGGGGAGGGGGTAGTACAGGCAGTACATCTAGATTAACTTGGTGATTTCCAGTGCAAAGTTAATTATCCAGTTTGTAAAGATTCTATTCGGTGTAGTCTCTAGTAACTTGTAGAATGTAAGTGGATGGAGCTTGGTATGAAGATACAGTGAGAGCAAAGAATGTTGTTAAAAATGCCAATAATGCATTCTAATTAGCATTGTACTCGAGGGGAATCAGATCTTAAGCATGAAAACTGCATAACAAAGTTTGACTGTATACAGAATTACAATACATTTTCTTTCAAATGTATCTGCAAACCCACCCATTATCGGTACAAGTTTAGGTACAGGTTTAAGCCGCTACTGCACCAGTACATGAACAATAACGCCATGGGATACTGTATGACTGCAGAGCTGTAAGCATTCCTACTCAGATAATGTTTAGTATGCCCCTGCAATACAGATGGCTGCGGTATGGACTAAACCCGCGTGCCATGTGTGTGGCAGACTGCGATATTTAATCGGCTGTTGTGATTGCTTTTATTCTTCTGAAGATAACTTCGTACACAAGTCTATAATAATAATAATAATTAATAATGATAGTTTACCGGATATTCTATTAGTAATTTACTAGATTCGAAGCTCGCTTGCTTGAGCATACCCGAGGTAGGCTCAACTGCTTGTAATGTGTTCTTCGTGTCGTACAGTATCCCATAGTTACGATAATAGTTCCAATGATCTGCAGGGCGGTTCTGTATGAGCGACCATAGGTTTATCAACGGTTTTTGGTTGTTAAGGCGAATGCAAGGCGATGATTGGCTCATTGCCTTCTTCTAACAACCGAAACTGGTAAACATGACCGGTGCACAACAACCGGTGCACATTCAGAATCGCCCTGCAGGAGCCAGATTCATATAAGTTTTATCACTAGGCAGCATACTTTCAATATCACAGATACAGGTTCGTCACTAGCTAATTTATGTTCCAGACTTAGGTATGCTTAGCAAAATTCACTATTAACATTATAGTCGGAATTGTTCTTTCAAAGATGATCCCAATATGCCAGCGACTTAACAATCCACCAAACATGTTGGTTATTGCGCTGTAACTTGACACGTGAGTGTTTATTACTAGTGAAAATAACTGCTTTGAGGTTATAGAAACTTATAACCGTGTCTTATAAAGCCACGACGTCACCGGTAATGAGAAAGGAATGCAACGATGCACATAATAAACTGTATAGATGTCCCTTAATGAAAATCAGTTCTTGTAACTTATGGGTAGACTAAAATGCACATTTATTTTTATTTATTTATTTAAGTGCATGCACAAAACAAAAATTAAAAGAAATGCAATATTGTAACTTTGGATTTCCCAAGTAATGGATATGTTGATAAGTTTGTATAGTTCAAATGGCTTGAACTGTTTATTTTGATGCAAAACAGTGATTACGGAAGTGACCTTTAAATGGAGTTAGCTGGCTGTGAAAATGGCTGATGACCTTGGTATGAAGAAAAGATCAAACTTTGTGATCTTTTGCATTCTCTTACGGTAAAGAGAAAGGCGTTGCGTAGCCTACAATAACTTTAACGAAACATACTTGAACATTTTCAGACATCGTTTCCGTTTCCATTCTCATTACCGGGTGATTGCACGAGACTATCGTCAATAGGCTGTGTAGAGGACTGTTGTCAGACTTTGAATCAGCTTAAACTTTGGAGATAAAACGTTTTGCGAATCTGGCCCAAGGCCGTCTATTCCTGAAATTTGTCATGGGCTGAAGAAATTCATTTTCCCTCATAATAAAATATATGGGTTAGGTTTTGAGCTCAAGTTTTACCAACCAAAAATAATTCCCTGTTGGCAGTACATTGTCAAAACTTGCAATAACCATGATAAGAAAGTGGCTGTTTTATGTCCACGAGAACAATCAGTTTTCAAATTTGATGCAAAAGAGATGAGGCTAAAGAGTGATTATGGTCACAAAGCCAAATTCTGAATTGAAAAACTTTGTTGGCCACTTAATTTGTGCATTGCTACTAGCTGGTAATGGAGGTAAGTCACCTCAGCCCACGTCAGATTTTAGGAAATAATTGACATTCAAAACCAAGGGTACAACATTTTTTTTGCCCAATTCAGAAGCATCAAAGCTAATAACACTTTTTGCAGGAAGAACCTAGCTTCAGTACTTAGCGGTTTAACTAACACGCCTACATTATTCCATTTTCCATTGAAATATGTACAATTGTGTTTGAAAGAAGGCGCAATGGTCTCCGTTAGTAGAGCGGGACGCGAGGTTCGTTGACAAGAAAATACATTTACAAAAGAACACGGTTTCCCCAAACTTCGATAACGATGATTGCAGCCAGTATACCAATATATGTGCATTATGCAATCTTACTGAGCAAGCACAATTTACCATCAATATTGTCCAATTATTAGAGATCCTTGTATTTCGCAATGCGCGAAATCACTTGAAACGTGCAGCAATTGAAATATGTTGGCATGACAGTCTGTTCCGAGTCCAAAAATAGTCTTTTTGAATAGCGAAATAAAACGAAATCCCGTGTATACGCGAAATAGTATAAGTTTACTGTTATAAAAACGAAAAAGACTGAAGCTGTTGAATTAACGCGAAATCGCCGAATTTACGTCAAAAACGTAATGTTCAACGTTTTCTGCAGTGACTGCAGTGACCATTCCACCCCTGCCAAACCGGCTCGCAACAGATTTTTTTCGTAGCTTGTGCGTCGACTGCATTCCGCATTCCTAGCGACAGCTTTCTTTTTTTTCTTCTTTTCTTTCGCGTCAATGTAGGCATGCCACATACGTTAGAATACTAGATACAAATTAGATTTGGTAAATTAAAATTGAAACACTGCCAAAAAGCTGAAATTACTGCTCAACAGCGAAATTTGGATTTAATAAAATGAAATATGCTAAAAAATAAAACCATTTACAAGGATCTCTACCAATTATACGTTTAGTTATGTGACAGGGTTGTTCAAGCTGATGTAACCTCTTGTCCCACTCTACTGAAGATGTAATCTTTGTCATAAGCTTTGCAAGAGATTTCACGTCAAATAAACACTTTACAGCGAAACTTCTTTAAAACAAACTTTCAGGGACCAAAATAGTATGTTTTAAGAATATTTGTTTACAGGGATCTTACATTTCCGTGTATATTATATATGAACATCTGGGGCATCGAAAACTGTCATCAGTTTCTTATAAGTTTTACAGTGTACATGTAGGCCTACTAGGAAATGTTATTTTGGCTCATAAAGCTGAAAGGTTCAGTGGTACATTTATGATTGAAAATGAGAGGCGTACAAAGAGTATTATATACAAGGCTAGGTACCTCAGTTCAGTTACAAAACCAATACGTTTCCAATATGCCCAGCAATTCACTGAAAATGACCAGGTTATTGAAATTCGTCTTGAGAATTTTCTGCAAATGTGATTTCATTTCACCATAATTTCATAAATTCTGGACTATAATAATTATGCACAACCATTACAAATTGTGTAACAACACACATATTATGTTCATACTTTATAAACTGTTTGCATTATATCAGAGACAATATAGAAGGAAGGCTTTAGGCACAGTGCAATGAGCACTTATGACAATTGATCATTGTACTGCATTTTCAATAATTTACCCTGTCAAGCAGATAGTTATGTTAGCCAGCTGTGGCTGCCTTACGGTGCAATTCTGTACCACCAAGTCCTACAATAAATAGACCATTCAACGAGCCAATTTAGTTTCATACGATGCCATGACAGTGCAACAATGTGCTTTGAATGCAAACACCCAAGTACAATCCTTTAAACCCTTACAATTAACTAAACCAACCCTTAAAATGAACTACTCGTACCATGCAGGAAGGGTGTTCGGCAACTGGTTCGAGAACTCGGCTTGGCTCAAGCGTAATTGACTCCAGGGTAAAACGGATCAATCCATCAATTACCTGTCCTTGGCCCCCCCCAATGGTTTCTCCCGAAAGCTCACCTAGTCCGTCGACGCACATAGGCGTGTAGGATACTTAGGGCGTGTAGCCGGCAGGGATGGAGCTTATTGACACTTGGAGGGGATCTATCCCAGCTGTTGCACGTGCTTTTACCACACTCACTCCATCCCTCTACCACCAACTACCAGATTCAACCATTGGGTTCGCCTCTGCAATACAGGGCCCCCAGCGCCAGGCGGAACCACTACCAGCGAAAAAAGTGCTGATAGCGGCGGGAGATTGGAACTTGGTTTCCCATACCACCTACCTAAATCAGAAGAGCTAGACCTAAATCGCTCTATATCTGGATCGAGACACGACAAGGCTCAAGCGTAAATGTGATGCCCGGGTAAAACGGGACGTTCACTTTACCTGTCCTTGGCCACCCCTAAAGGAACACGCTCTCTAAGGCCGGATGTCCATAAGCTTATGGACATGGGTGGCCTATACGTCAGGAGCAATAGCGCGTGCTTCTCCATCGGCGGCCAATGTGCTTTTACCACACTATAGCTCCACCAGTCAGTGCTATCCAATCTGATACGTTGCGACCAAAGCTTGGTTCCTAAAGGTTCGCCTCAGCAAGAAACCAGAGTCATAGCGGATACCACTA
Organism: Isoperla grammatica; assembly: GCA_945910005.1. Taxonomy (NCBI): domain Eukaryota; kingdom Metazoa; phylum Arthropoda; class Insecta; order Plecoptera; family Perlodidae; genus Isoperla; species Isoperla grammatica. The sequence continues at coordinate 2,113,623 of OX246744.1, read as the reverse complement.
TCAGCCAAGTAATTGCTGACCGTGGTATAGGGTGATGGACCTTGGTTACCCAACCCACCCATGACACACCTACCTAAATCAGACCTAGGGCCTAAAGTCCGTAAATCTCCTGATGGGGGTTCGTTTGCTGAACGTCCGCCATGAGACCGACGGACCTTGAATCAAAGCTACCTAACTTTCATACTCCCATCACAGGTATGGCCAAATATGAAAGTCTTTTGTGATAATAGTAAAAAGAGAGTAAAAAGTAAAAGCAAGTAAAAGTTATGATATCAAAATCAAAGTAAGCAATATCAAACACAATTTGGCCCGTTAAATTGCCTTATCCACGTCTCCATAGATTCAGTTCAGTAATGCTTTATATAACCACACGTTAGGCTAAAATGTTCAGTGGTACATTTATGATTGAACATAATAGGACTACACAGAGTATTATATAAGGGTACCTCAGTTTTGTTACAAAACCAATAAGTTTCCAATATGCCCAACAATTCACAGAAAATTACCTGTTATTGAAGTTCGTCTTCAGAAGTTTGCCTCTGCAAATCTGATTTCATTTTACTGTTAATTTCATTAATAATATAAGACTATAATTATCATGCACACAAAATTACAATTTGTGTAGAAACAACAACAATGACACAACAACAACACACTCATATTATGTTCATACTTCATATAACTGTTGGTATTATATCAGAGACAATATAGAAGGCTCTAGGCTTAGTACAATGATCACTGTACTGCATTTTCATTTACCCTGTCAAGCAGATAGCTATGTTAGCCAGCTGTGGCTGCCTTACGGTGCAATTCTGTACCACCAAGTCCTACAATAAATAGACCATTCAACGACCCAATTTAGTTTCATAAGATGCCATGACAGTGCAACAATGTGCTTTGAATGCAGACACCCTTAACATCCTTAAAATTAACTAAACCAAACCTTAAAATGAACTACTCGTACCATTAAATCAGAGGATTTAATGCAGTAATGCAGGAAGGTTTTCGGGTCTGGATCGAGTCTCGGCCAGGCTCAAGCGTAATTGACTCCAGGGTAAAACGGATCAATCCATCAATTACCTGTCCTTGGCCCCCCCCCAATGCACTCAACTCCTATTAGCTCACTTTGTCCGTCGACGCGCGTATAGGCGTGTAGGACACTTGCGGTAGTGTGCAGGGGTGGAGCTCTCCCAACACAGTGTGGGGGAACGTGCTTTTACCTCACTACTGCACCCCCTTCAGCAGACTACCAGAGGTTGTGTTATTGGGTTCGCCTCTGCAAAAAAGGGCCACCAGACCCAGGCGGATACCACTACCAGCGAAAAAAGTGCCGATAGTGGCGGGAGATTGGAACTTGGTTACCCATACCACCTACCTAAATCAGAAGAGCTACCTAAATCGCTCTATATCTGTTTCGAGACACGACAAGGCTCAAGCGTAAATGTGATGCCCGGGTAAAACGGGACGTTCACTTTACCTGTCCTTGGCCACCCCTAAGGAACACGCTCCTAAGCTCTCCATGTCCAGGCGTGCTGGTAATCTATGGGCGTGCTTATACGTCAGGAGCAATAGCGTACGTGCTTCTCCATCGGCGGCCAATGTGCTTTTACCACACTATAGCTCCACCAGTTCAGTGCTATCCAATCTGATACGTTGCAGCCAGAGTTGTTCCTAAAGGTTCGCCTCAGCAAGAAACCAGAGTCATAGCGGATACCACTATCAGCCAATTGCTGACCGTGGTATAGGGTGATGGACCTTGGTTACCCAACCCACCCATGACACACCTACCTAAATCAGATCCAAAGTCCGTAAATCCCCTGATGGGGATTCGTTTACTGACCGTCCGCCATCAGACCGACGGACCTTGAATCAAAGCTACCTAACTTTCATACTCCCATCACAGGTATGGCCGAATATGAAAGTCTATTGTGATAATAGTAAAAAAAAGAGTAAAAAGTAAGTAAAAGTAATATCAAAATCAAAGCAAGGAATATCAAACAAAATGTGGCCTGTTAAATTGCCTTGTCCATCTCTCTATACATGCAGTAATGCTTTTATTTAACCACACGTTAGGCCTACCCAGGATAATAACTCATAAAAATTACACTCCGAATACATTACCATGGACGTCACATAATCCATCAATATGGCTCGAGCTTCGATGTACGTTAGGCTTGTTTCTTTTAAATGAGCATCTTGCCCACTCACTATACAATTCAGCATCCAGCAGTGTCCTAGTGGTCTTCTTTGTAGAACCAGCTGTAAAAAAATGTTGAAATTACAAAAACACTTAAAAAAATGTTTATACTTACAGCACTAGGCAAGTACTGGTACATACTAATACAACTTTGCATTTGTGGGATATCTTACAGCTTGAAATTTTTCAAATGAAAAAGTTTTTCAGAATGCAATGTTGCAGATCATAATTGAAAATTTCTCCCCCCCCCCCCCCCCCCCCCCCCCAAAAAAAAGAAAAATATGTCAACACAGAATATTATCTTTTGTCTGCAGATTGCATTGCTGCATCATAATTTATAACCCCCACCCTTATGTAATTTTATTTAATTGAAAATTTAACAGGCTATTTAAAACGTAGTATTTAGTTTAAAATATTACAAGATAAGTAATTATTAATGTAATTTATAAAAATTAAAATGTAAAGGCACGTTCAGAACCAATTAGCGTACGTAACTTATGAAAATTACGAAGTTGGTTCAATGCAGTTCATATGCTAATGTTCACATGGAAATTCGCGAAATTATCGCTACACGTTATTGTCGAAAAGTTGAAACAACTTCAACTTTTCAGCTAATGTCAGTAATTTTCTAAATTGTGCGCATGCGCACAAAACCAAATACACATATTTTGAGTTTGTTTGCGGGTTTTAACCCTTTCACTGTTAGCGAAAAAAAAATGAGAAATACCCTCTGTGTTAGCCAAAAACAGGGGCTAACATATAAATTCAGTCACTCAAGTATAGGTGATAAATTATACTTTTTCCCCATTAATATCTTAAACAAGTGAACCAAGCATTAAAAAATGTGAAATTTGATAATGTTGATGCCCGGAAAATGGTGGCCATCTTGGAAAATGTCCCTTACAATAAGGTACATTCTGAATAACCCCCCAATCAAAAAATGTGAAGAGACAAAACTTAAAGCAAATGTAATCTAAAAGGAAATAAAGTCATAAAAATATATACAAAGTCATAGAGTAAACTTTTATGATCATTTATAGGGGTTGTCATAAACCCTATTGAGCAAAATACTGGGTTTGAAATCTGTCATCTCCAAATTTACTCAAATCTTGCAAAAATTCAATTTGAAACATTCAAGCCAAGAAGAAAATGTAACAGTTATTTTATTTTATTTATACAACCCTTATAGGGGTGGTTCATGGGTCATCAAAAAAAAAAAAAAAAAAAAAAATCCAGTGAAAATGTGTAAATTTACTTGTAAAATATACTTTTTGCTAAATTATAAGTAAAGTACACTAGTTACACACCACAGGCAACATAAAATAGGCCTGCGTTGATATTAGACTGTCCAACACGACATTCACGCCTAGAACCACGCCCCCAAGTGGCTATTAGGCCTAGGCCTAGGCCTACCTTGAGCAACCACGGCCTAGCCTACTACCTGGGCATTGTTGGGATAGTGTTCACTAACAATTATACTAGGGCCTAGGCCTAGTGGGTCCAACATCAAGGTCTACATCACTTTCAATTATCTCATCTAGGCCTAGGCCTACCTGTTTTATTTCTTATGTAGGCCTACGTCTTCCGTCACAATCTCATGATCTGTCACATCATCATACAACTCGCCTAGCGAAGATTCGGCATCGTCACTCTCTTCTACATCACTATTGATGTCTAACACATACTCCCGTATCATAGCACCTGATAATTCACTCATTTTCTGTGGTTTTAGAAGCAAAACAGTCGCGAGGAAATGCAATGTAAACAAAAGCTAAAACCACGTCGCATTCGTTGTATCTTCTTCCGCTCACTTGGTTTCTCGTGGCCACAAGATTGTGCGCGCATACGGCCAGTAGGACAATCGAATGACGAAAACAGGAAGCCGTTTTATATCGATTTTGAAGCAATAGTTTAGGCGGGAGAATTTAAAGACTTGCCGGACGGATCTAATACGTCCGTAACACACACAGGGCGGCGCGTGACGGACGTATGAGATACGTCCATAACAGTGAAGCGGTTAAGAAAGCTGTTGAGGTTATAATGGACGAATCACTTTTCATTAATCTTGTGCAAAGTAAATAGAGTAACTATGATAATCTGGACCCATTTGGGTTGCAGCAGGGGTAATGATGAGTGAATGACTTTTCTGCCAGACATTATGGTGCCCTCTTTATCTGAATTCCTCCACTCCATAGGCAACTACAGTAGAACCGCCTTTGTACGTTTCGCTTGTCTACGTTTTTAAAGTTTCTGCGTTTTTTTACGAGGTCCCGGCGAAGCCTTATGGCATTTATGCATAATTTATTTCTTTAATACGTTTCCCAATATCAGGTTTCTTACGTTAATGCGTTTCAAAAATCAGTCCGTCAAGGTAATTAGACCCTATAGTACGTTTTCTGTGTTCTCATAATCCGTGTTTCTCGCCAGCCAGTGAGTCGAATTACAAGTTGTTATTAGAGGTGGACCGATACCGATACCGATATTGAGAATCGGCCGATACCTCTGGTATCGGTTGAATCGGTATCGGATGATTTTTCCGATACCTAATCCGATACCATCTCCTCAATTTATTACGTGTTCAAGTACGTAGTGTTGAATTCTACCGCTAGAATGCGCTACTTGCGCGAGCAAGGTGCGCCGAGTCTAGGATAGAGTGCGTTGCTATATTTTATCGACTATCGACCTGCGCTTTCGACTTCTAGTTTGACCCATCCAAGATGGCGTTTCCGCGTCCCGCGATCGCATCGCATCACGTGATTGTTGAGTGTTTACTTTGGTTTGTGGATGAATAATCGTGACGAGAAACTAGAAAGTAAAGAGTTATGTCCGGAGAAGATAATAGAATATTTTAACTGAAATTGCTGTTTAAAAGAAATTGCTACGTATTTGTCATACGTGGACTGACAAAGTGTAGGCCTAAGCCTAAATAAAATAAAACGTGAAAATGATAACATTTTAAATTGTTGTTCACTTTTATTCTTGGTTGTGTGTTTGTTGTAGGGTAGGCCCTTTTATATAAATAAAGTGGTATCGGTATCGTTTAGAAAAAAAGTGGTATCGGTATCGGTATTGGTATCGGCAAACTATGGTATCGGTCCACCTCTAGTTGTTATTGTTCAAGCCGACCACGTTAGTCATTCATTCATCTCAGTTCTGCGAAGCGTCCCCCCCCCCCCCCCCCCCTTCCCTCGCTCAACACAATGCAACCCAGCGGCCAGTGAGTGCTTTGACCTTGACCAGCTGCATCTCATTCTGTGTGGGAGGGGGGGGGGGGGGGGGGGGGGGGGGTCTCTGAAAGGGTCGTTTTATCTACGATCTCGGCTGCCGGCACTGAGGTTCTTTACCTGCTTACTGAGGTTCTTTACCTGCTTACCATTAATAACAAACCCTCGTCCAGTGGTCCTCTTTACAAAAGGCTTTGTCAAACTACAGAGATAATAAACATTGCCCTCGCACTTCGACTACGTACTCCTATTGTCCTAAGTATAGAAAACAATATTTTTACCCACTCGAGTTTTTTTATTAATATGTCATCACAGCCTAGTCTAGCTGCATGACCTTGGTCGCCAGGCCTCGGTTACGACCCTTCTTAGATAAGAATGAAGAATGGTGTCGGAGGGGGGGGGGGGGAGTAGCTGTTACAAGATTATGTGTTAGGAATGTATGAAAAGACAAATTTGAAGTATTTCAATAGTGCGTTTTTCCCGTTACCACGTTTTTTGTCTTGGGTCCCTCGAAAACGTACAAAGGAGGTTTCACTGTACTATACCCAGCAAATCTTACAATAATCTGCTATACGTACTATTAGTATATATTAGTGTTTGAATACTCAAAAGATGTCATAAAATAACTGAAATAGGTAACTTACAGGGGAGGTTTGTAGACAAGGCTGTTTGTTGTGAGGGATGGGGTGAGTCAGCAACAGCGCAGTTGAGTCATCGAAGCCGGGTGAGCAGTTGACAGGCGATGATGCAGCACATCTGTAGACGAAACGGAACACTGATAAGGATCACAGTACAATCTACATCACAGCGTCTGTTATACCTGCTATGCAATCAAAGCCCTACTATGCCAACCAAGCAAATTGAATGCTGACATTTTATTTGAAATGGGCAGACAATTTTTTATTTTACAGTTCAGTTATTAAGCACATAGTTTGATCTTGAATGTATTTATTAATACAAATACAAATTTATGGCTCAAGGCTATATCCACAGAAGTCCCTAGAGATAACAAAAGAGTAGGCCTATATGACTGGAAACTACACTGGCAATGGTTAACTTGATTTCAAAAGTAGTTGAGTACTTACAGTACCTAATTGTTCTACACTGCGACTCTAGAGATGCACAGCGAAGTTCTCAAGGTAAGCTGAATGTCTGCGATCTCCCATCGAGTGAAGTCTTCCGACGTCTCTTCTTGTAGGCGGATGTATCCATGTCCGTAGCTGTCCACCAGTGTTATGACCATAGTAAAGACAAGTCTGGAAACAGAAACAAATTGATTCAACATTTAGTCATATTTTTCAAGAAACTGAGCATAAAAACATAATTTTGATTTAATTTTACATAATTTACCAAAATAAAAAAAAGTACAGCTTCATTGATACCATAGCAACTAACATGATTGTCATAAGACAATTGTATTGACTGTAAATTTCCTGTTTTCTAGCCAAATAAAATCCATCTATTTCTATCTTTTTATCTTTAATTCTAAAGCGCTTAATGTAATCAGTACCCTATGCTTGTCCGAACTTTAGTAATATACCTTACTCATCAAAACACCTCAATGCCGACTATCGTCCAACTTCCAGGTAGCTCTCGAGGTAAGCTGCTGGTTGGGAAGCTCTCGGGGTAAGCGGCTGGTTGGGAAGCTCTCGGGGTAAGCTGCTGGTTGGGAAGCTCACGGGGTAAGCTGCTGGTTGGGAAGCTCTCGGGGTAAGCTGCTGGTTGGGAAGCTCTCGGGGTAAGCTGCTGGTTGGGAAGCTCTCGGGGTAAGCTGCTGGTTAGAAAGCTCTCGAGGTAAGTTCTTGGCTCGTGAAGCAGACTTCTGTGGCAAGGAACAAAGAACAAACATTATAGGCTATTCACCTACGTTATGAAACTGTCTTCTTTGCATTACTTCATAGTACTCATATCAAGTGTTCTTTATTGACGGCAGAGCTAATAAAAACACATCGATTCCACATACCAATGAACTATGGAAAATAATCTCATAAGATAAATAGAATAACTAATATTATAACCATTCTTCCCATTGTAATCATACCATTCGAGAAAACGTGACAGTTACAAAAAAAATGTTTTACGCGAGATTCGAACCCACGTCCCTAGATGGCACAGAACCAACCATGGCAATATTATTACATATAAATAATAAAACTAACAATTTTGTCTGGGGTGGGTTTTGGTTATAATATGAGAATAATGGATGAAGATACGTGTCCATGTTCATATGTATGATTAGAATCTACAACCTTTTGCTTTATTTGAATCTCCCCCCCCCCCCCCCATGCATTTACGAATGTGTGAAAGAACGCCAGGTATCTGTTGATTTTCTTTCAATTGGCGCGTTTGAAAGGGGCTGTAAGTAGACAATGACCTGAGATCGGTATGCGAATACTTTCGTTGGGAATCTTATTGTTAGCAGGAGGTTCTGCAGAGATCCGAGGTTATTTATGTTTATATTATGGATGACATCGGGTAATAAAATTCGGAACCGGTTCCAGTTCTCATATTACCCGGGTACTCGGATCCTGAAAACGTATTTTTCGATGTGTAGGCTTGATTTGAAGGTCGTCACTAGGCCCTGTGAAGTGCGCAGGGCGCGAAGACGAGGGACCTACGATATGCACGCTGCCCCCTTGGTTAGCCTCTCAGAATACGCCTGCAGTAATCACGTCGAGTAAAAAAGAAACATTTCTCAATACATAACTAAAGCACGTACATATAACATGATATTTTAAGGGAAATAAATAGTAATATAGAACAAATATTAGCCAGAATGTTCACCAGAAGGTTAAACAAAGAACAAACAGTAACGAATGCAAGTCGGTTCGCGTCTGTTCTGTTCCCCGTCGTGTCACGTGTTGTGGAAGGGTCGGCGCGCGCTGTACCTGCTGGCTCCACCTGAATTGACCGCAGCAATACTGGCGCGTAAATATAGCCTGGAAACGGACTAAAAAATTACCCGGACCCGAAAAACGGCTCCGGGTAATATTTAGAGCCGGGTACCCGATGTCATCCCTAGTACCTATCATATGTAAATGTTGAATACCAGATTGTCATGCAGACTAGCTGAAAGGTCTGGTCGACGGGCATCTCTACTGCTCTGTCAGTATGCGTAGTTTCAGTACCGCTGACCGCAAGGCGTTAGTTCATTAGTCTTCCAGTCGAGCAGAGTGCAGCTAGCTGGATCACTGCATGAAGACTGTCCACCTCCACTGTCCACCATGCTTGTAGCGTACTGGCACATGAGTACATCCTAATAAATACAGTAAAGCTAAGATTAGGTCACACAAGGTTGAGAGGTAAAGCTGTAGGTGAGATTGAGACAGGTTACCTTTAAGACATGGTTTGGTTTTATAAGAGGTTGCAGTACACGTGGCAATATGGCCGCTAACAGCCATGACGTCTGCCGATTGCGTAGTATAAAGAACACAAATCGTCTTTTATGTACCACAGTATCAAAGGGAGGCCCATGTGCCCAACGCCCATGTGTAGACAATAAAAAATTGAAAAATCACACTAGGCCTACCTTTGTTAAATACCAGACTGTCGTGTAAACTAGCTGAAGGTCCGAACGATGGGTCTCTCCGCAGCTGTCAGTATGCCTAGTTCCAACTTCCAATACCGCTGACCACAAGGCGTTAGTTCATCTTCCAGTCGAGCAGAGATGGCAGCCAGCTGGAATGCTGGATCACTGCATGAAGACTCTCCACCTCCTAGATACTGTTGCACCACGCTTGTACCATACCGGTACATGTGTACATTCTGGTGAGTAGAGTAAAGTTAAGATTAGTTCAGATAAGGTTGAGAGGTTAGGCTGTAGGTGAGAGTGAAACAGGTAAAGTTAGACATGGTTTGGTTTCATAACAGGTTGCAGTACATGTGGCAATATGGCCGCCAACAGCCATGGGCCCATGACGACACCTGTTTCCTTAATATAAAGAATACAAAATGCTTATTTATGTAGGCTATCACAGTAGGCCTATCAGTATGTATAGGCAAATGGAAATGGAGCAATCAAATAAGTACCTTTGTTAAATAACAGACTGTCATTTGCACAAAATCGGTCAAATAAGGTAGGGATCAGCTTTTCAATCATGCCTATTGTAACAATTTCCACCATTCTGGCCATGTGTTCCTCTTCACTTTGAAAACGGTTGATAGGCCTATCCAAAACGTTTGACCCCAACCCCATTACGAAACATATTTAAACAGTGTCCTCTACCGCCCTCACAAAACTAATGGATAATGACATAGGCCTAATGAGGCCGGCACACCGGCAGCAAAAGGATCATGGCGTCAATGTCAACACCCAGCCAGACACTGTTTTATATCGTCAAAAGACGCAGTTTAGAATGTCTTAGCGGACACAAAACCTTGTTGGGTACATATTACACATTTTTCTATTTAGTGGCAAGTGTTTCAAGTAGGCCTACTATTCGGGTATTGAAATGTGAAACAGATCGAAGGCCTACCCCATGTATATAATTATCCTAGGCTTACCTGTTGTCTTGTGTGAAAGGCAGGACTTGACTGCACTAGGCCCTTCTGAATTGCAAAGAATCTTGAAGTCTCTCTTCTGCGGCGGTGCTGACTCGCCAGTGGCAAAGTAATCTCCCTCCCTGCCTTCTTCCCGCCCATAGCCATGCGTTAGAAGACTCTTGTTGCTTGGATCTGTAAAGAAGAACCATATTTAAGCTAGATGGTAGGCCTAGGCCTAGTCTTATACAATAGTACTTATTGCGATTGTGGTTAGCTTGTGCTGGTAGGCCCCTAGCCTAATAAAGTGTTTATTCCAGATTTCAATGAAGACCGTTCAGGGTTCAAGTCCAGGTTCATAATGGTTTCTTTATTAAGCCTAGGCCTAGCCCTACTTCTGATATGGATATTAAAAGTCGTCAAAATTAATAAGCTCACATGCATACAAACAATGGAGCCATCGGTAATCTATTGAATTAAGCATTCGGTTGAAATACAAAATCGAGACAAAAATTAGGCTAGGCTATGTTGCCCAAAGCATGAAGAAACTAGGCCTAGCCTAGGCCTAATCGAAAAACGGACGCGTTTCAACAAGATTCATTACTCTGCGGCACCATCCACCAGCGCAGAACTTTAAATCGTCTTCAAAAAACAACGTGAACGCACCTGAAAATGTTCTAGGGCCTAGTCTTCAATTGAGAGCTAGAAATTGCATATAAAGTAGATAGGCCTACCTTGCTTGAAAGCTACAGGTTATCACACTAGCGGGCCAGGACACACTATCAAGAATTTTCTTTTGCGATTTAATTACCTCGTAGAAAACCTTTTAACACCAAAACTACTTCACACCAAATTGCATATATTCACTATCACTTGAAATGCTTTTAAAGAGCCGATGCCTAAAATAAAGTCGTATATAAGGCGATAAATTGCAGCCGTTCGAAAAAAATTTATCTACAGCATTCGACAATGGACCGTGGATGGCGCACCGGGCACCGCCGGCGCAACCTCGTCTTGTATAGTCGAAGGCATCTCGAAAGTCGAAGAAAACTCGAACTTCGAAGACGTGGGTTTCGAACGCAAATTTTAAATAATTTTCCATTTCACACAACGGTTGTACCCTAAAAAAAATAATCGTACCTAATTATCCAAAACGTTCGAATTTTCTAAACAGACCCCAAAACATCATTTCCTTACAAAGGGTAGTTACAAACGAAAATAAACATAATGAACATAATGTAGGCCTAGATTAGAATCATTGTAGCGTTACCCTGCAAACGAAATTAAAATATTTCCCTTATAAATAGCCACTTTTAGTAACATGTATGTATTCTGTGTTGAGAATAAAATTGTCTGAAAATGAAATGAATAGGCCTAGTTCTCAGCTGACGTATTATACAACAAAAAATTACAAACATGGAAACAGCTAATAACAGCCGCGTGCCGATATTAAGCGGCTAACTGGCTTGGAAGCGGAGTAGTAGTAGTAGTAGTAGTAGCTCTCTCTTCTGCGGCTGGGCCTTATAGTCCGGTGGCAGAGGCACGTAAGCGGAACAAACCTCCAATTAATTCCCTTGCAAGGAATTCATCCTACCGGTAGCCAGGGGAAGAAGCAGATTGATATGGGAGCAGCGGCTGGCTTCGCTTAAATAAATATGGATTTATTTATTTAAGCGAAGTCAGTTGTTGAATATTGGCACGCGGCTAACGTCAATCACCTTTTATAGTATATTCTCGCAATAAAAGCGTTTATTAACGGAGAGGTGCACGTTTGAGTGTAGTCCTAGCTGATTGACAATGGAATGTATAGGACCTACTAGGCCGGAGGCGAGACCTAGGTCTAGGTCTTTCTGTGATGCTAAGCATTAGCATTCATAATTCAAAAAAAAAATTTAAAATAAAATTAAAAATAAAATAATTATTAGGCCCTAAATTATAAAAAAAATTATAAGAATACTGGCGGGTATCTCCCGACGCCAGTCTTGTAGGGAACACTTCACCAGGCTCCGGAGTCTGGATTCTAACTCTTCCATCCACCATTATCATGTCTGCAGCTGTATTCCTTCGTACCAATGCAGACCTGTTCCCACTCAGTACTTACCATTCCAACGAAACTAGATCTAGATCTAATATCTTTTACAAGCCCTTTAACTTTCATTCATTCAAACATAGCCCCCAATACCTATGCATGAAAATATACAATCATCTCCTGCTATCTACAAAACAATCGGCATCATACCTTCTCTCAAATACAAACCCAAGTCTTTCCTATTATGTAATGCATTCTATAACCTGGATGAATTATTTTCTTTCTCCACTGCCCAACCCATTTGAATAAAATGATGTTGCGTATACTATAAATGTAATTAGCTGTTTAAAATACCTATTAGGGATGTATGTCTTTGTTTTGTTGTGTACCATTAGTTTTAAGATATCTTTTATAAAGACGATGTCCATATAGGCCTAGGCCTACATGTATTATGCATGTCTACGGATGAAATAAATTAAAATTGAATTGCAATTGAACCGGTCTCACTCATGTAATAACTTAGACCTAGGGCCTACTATGTTCAAAAGAATGCAACAGCCTGCCAGGAATAGGATGGAGGCTAAATTAGGGACAATTTAAAAAAAGAACGTGCCTCATGCGGGATTCGAACCCACGTCCCTTAGAGTAGGACCATTAGCCACCGCGGAGGCGCTTGGACGGCTAAGATAGCATTATCATCAAATTCAAAGGGATCATCTCTCGGGAGAGGGATGCACACCACGTCACCAGTAATATGCATAAGAGTACACTTCCGAAGTAATGTAATAACAAATACATACTTTTGCTCCAAACTTCCAACTTCTTCTTCCAACCAGGCTAGGACCTAGGCTGGCAAGATCAATGCTATCGGAATACCGTTCTCCAAACGATAAGGTAGTCACTAGAGTAAGAACTAACTATAGGCCGGTAGATTTGGCTGAATACACTGTTTTAATAACACTTCGATCAACTGTCGTTTCATAGTCAAGATATTTTATCCCTTTAAAAGTGACATTCCTACAGGTGGCGAACTGTCAAAGCCGCCATTGAATAACCAGTAACCACCGCCGGAGGCTCTGCCTAGCGGATGAGGCTCAAAGCTGCTCCTAGCTGTCAAAACAATGGTCACCAACATGTAAAAACAAAATCAGTAATAAATAATGATGTGTTCTTTTATTATATCTAAGGAATCATATGGTGGTCGTAGCATTCGGAACAGACGGAGCACGTACCGTATCCAGATTTGCGCGGCTCTTTTGAAATAACGAGGCTTCTGACATTGGTGTGGTGGGATTTTACCTGAACGATGATAGATGAAACCTTTTGGTCTCAGAGGATACGAGTCAACGAGATGCAGCACGCGCGGAGTATACTTTATTATATTACTATACTTTATTTATTTCATATGAAAATGATGAAAATGCACAGAAGTTCAAATTAAATAAATAGGAATTAAAACAGTCTGTATGAAGGAAAATATAGTTTTATCATTTCATACCAACAAATAAACAACAATTATTGTTAAACTGTATAATTTTCCTTTCCTCCTACTCGTTAGACATTTTAAACTCAAATAAAGCTGTAACCTTCTGCAATCATATTGATAGCATAAGTGCCAACTTACACAAATGGGCTAGGCGACAATCACTTTTATTCAACATTCTTTAGAGGAGTTTAT